>LGRX02018296.1:0-14036 GCA_001247695.2 Cymbomonas tetramitiformis
ATTGTCTTCGCCGTTTTACCCGTTCCTGACTGTCTCCAGAAGCTGTGAATATATATCTTAGGGATAAGAAGTATACATCGGGGACCGACATTTCATTTTAATCCACATCGGGGGCTGACATCTCATTTTAATCTACATCGGGGCAGACACTTCATTTTAATCTACATCGGGGGAAGACACATCATTTTAATCTACATCGGGGGTAGACACTTCATTTTAATCCACATCAGATCTCATTGTAATCTACATCGGGGGCTGACATGCCATTTTAATCTACATCAGGGCGACATCTCATTTTAATCCACATCGGGGTTAATTATGCATTGCATTTCAATCCCAGATCATGCTCATCATCCTAGCATCCATGCATTACATCATGTACTTTCAAATGCATCAATTGCTGATGAGTGATGCCAATTGTACGCATTCATTAATATTCCGTGTGAAAATGCATCACTTAATGATGAGTGATGCCAATTGCGAGCATGCATTATTTCATCTTAGAATGCTTCAATTTCATTGGCCGTTAAATTATCAGCACTCAGCACTGAATTCAACTTTTCAGTAGTTTAGTCTGAAGTTTTTCAGCACTTCACAACACTTAAGAGCACTTGGCAATTGAACTTAACTGCACAAAGTTGGAAAGCTAGATTCTATTACACTTATCACTGGGGTGTCATGCTTTACCGCACTTGCTGCACTTGGATGCCTTCTTGGAACCGATCCTCTCCAAGATCCCCAGCTTGCGCTTCTGCATCTTTGGGCGGACCTTCCTCTTTGCCGCCACAGGTGGGAGCAGCAAGTCTGGGTCATAAGCAGGGTGCGCTTCACAATCCAGCAAGTTTGGCACCGGAGGGAAAACCATATGCGCGGGATACTGCATCTTCCACTGAGCGGTGGTCTTTGAGGGGTTCACGTAGTCCTCCCACTTCCTTCCCGTCACCCGCGCATGCGCCAAGTTATGGTGACAAGGCATGCCTGACAATGCCGTGACTCCGCAATCACACTGCGCCGGCTCACCAGCTCTGAGCGTGCTAATGTAGCGCACCC
Source organism: Cymbomonas tetramitiformis (assembly GCA_001247695.2). Lineage (NCBI taxonomy): Eukaryota > Viridiplantae > Chlorophyta > Pyramimonadophyceae > Pyramimonadales > Pyramimonadaceae > Cymbomonas > Cymbomonas tetramitiformis. Next base: position 1,051 of record LGRX02018296.1, read on the forward strand.
CGAGTGTCACCGTGGAGGCAACCCTGGCAACCACCTTGTCAGTCGGAAGTAAAGAAGATTCCGCTCGTGATGGTGAGTGCCTTCTCCATGGACTCCGCAACATCCAAGATCACGGCGGGAGGCAACTGGCCGATGGCCGATTGAGCTTTGGCCTTGTTCTCAGTGAACCTCTTTTCACACAGGCCGACGGTCGTCAGGAGGGCTTTGGTCATGAACACACCTTCCTTAAAGTCTGCCCGCACTTTCTCATTGGCCGCGTTCATACACTCCACGCAGCTATTCACGGATTGACCGTGAAGCTTACCGCAAACTGCCATGTACTGTGACTGATCAGAGGCCTTTCCAAGGTACTCCGCTGCACGTGTGGAATACCGAGCCTTGATCCCTTCAAGCTTCGGGATCGTCGGTGCCTTCACCGCTTGCTGAAACAACGCCCGGGCTTCCGAGCCGCCAGGCCTGATCGTGGTGGACACACCATCCGCACGGTGACGAGCACAGGTGAACAAAGGACTGCCGTTACACATCACGGTGTCCCAAGCAGCCGCCAAACCCTTGTCCTTATCCGAGACCTCTCGGCGGTCGGGGTGGTCATAGACGTCACCGTAGGCCTCCTTCGAGAAGAAGATCAGTTGCATGCTATGCGAGGTCTCAGTCACACTCGTTCATGAGGAGACATGCGTAGTTCATAGGCACCACGTGGTGATTGGCGTCCCGAGTCACCGTGCTCATCAGGATCCCTGCTGAGTTGTTGCGCATATGCGCCCCGTCCCCAAAGCTCACAGGAATGCACTTGTCTAACCTCTTAATTATCGTGCAAGGAGCGAATGACCACCCGAGGCAGTATTGCTTACCCTCCTCCACGGGGTACTTGTTGTGAGCCTTTTTTTTTTTATCCCACCGATCACGCTGACCTACAGGCTTCGCCTTCTGCTCCTGCAAGAATTCCTTGTGCTCGATATCCACGAGAACTGCCTCCATTTCCTTGGCCCCCAGCGTGTGGACCTCGCACCTGTGTCCTTGCTCGCGTGAGCAAGTACAGGCAGCTTCGCGAGCTCCCCTGAAGGATCGCCGTTCAGCTTCGCTCTAGCAATGGTCATCACGCTTTGTACGAAACTGCGAGTAGGATCCAAGCAGAGATATCGCTTGAGATCGCTTTTCAGGCCGGTGGCGTCGTACTTGGGGTTCTCCACAAGCTTCCTCGACGCGATGGGGGCGAGTTGCGCAGGTGTGTATGCGGTGCTGGCAGTGCGCGCCTTCACCTGATTGAGAGCGGTGCAGGTGTGCGCCTGGAAAGACACACAGCGCCAAGCGCCCTCGGGATCCTTCACCTGCGCAGGCCTCCACTCCACACAGTGCTTGCATTCGGAGCCCACGCCACAGCCTGCGAGCAACTGGAGGTGACCTTTTCCACAGAACTTGCCCAAGCCCTTGTGGAATGAAACTCTTGGCATACGTGGCGAGCTTGCCATCGCGCTCTTCCACCTCAGCGGTCACAAGAAGGGCGCTGTCGCGGCTGCCGACAACGAGCCCCTCCTGGATCAGGTCACTGATAGAAACAGCTCACAAGGAAACCAGTTCGCGTGGAGGTAGAACCTCCGCCCCTCCTTGTGCTAGTCGAGTGGAAGCCTCAACCTGCATGACCCTACGCCGCTTAGCAGACAGGCGCTTCTGCTCACGCCGCCGATTCTTGTATGCTTCTGCTGGTTCTGCTGCCACCCCTCTCTCCTGCACACCAGCCGCCTCGTCCTCCACACCCTCCTCCTCCTCCTCCTCCTCGGGTATATTCAGTAACGCCGCCTCTTCCTCGTCCTCCGCCTCTTCCTCGTCCTGGCTGGCAGACATGTTGTTGCGTTCAGACTCAGCAGCTGCTGCAGCCTCTGCTAGCATTTCCGCCATGCCGTCTGGATACGCGGGAACAGTTTTCAAGCCGACAGTCAAATGCGAGACGCTGGATCGGCGGGAGCAAGAGAAGGTTGTGACGTTGAGGTTGGTGAACTGCAGGTCGCGGACGTTGTCAATATAATACACCGCAGGTGAAAGAAGCAAGGTTTCATATAGTGTTGCGACATCTTCACCAAGTTGGAAGCTCTGAATTGTGAGGGAGGGGCGAGTGCGACTGCCAGTGCGCCCAAAGATACCAAAGCCATGTTCTGGATGAAATATTATATCCCCAGGGATCAGGAACGTCGCTGAATGCGCGGTTAAAAAGTCCATTTGCGCCAGCTGTAAAACGTTAGGCAGGCAACCCGCAAGCTTTAAAGATTGTTGTCTAGATCTGGGTCTTCTAGGTCAGGTGTGCCAGCAGTGGCGACCGGCCGCACATCCTCTTCCACCTCGCGGGCAGCAGTGGATCTCGCAGCGCGTTTCGGCTGCTGTTTTGTTGGAAGTGGGTCTGGAGGTGGTCTTTTAGCATTGCTGCGTGTTTCCCGCATGTCATGCAAAAGAAATAATGCGGCTTCGTTGGCATTCACAAGTTAGGTTTCAGATGTAAGTGTGTCTACGCATGCTATGAAATGTCGACCCCCGATGTGGATTAAAATGAGATGTCTACACCCGATGTGCAACGTTTAGGCCTGTCTGCCCCCGATGTAGATTAAAATCAAATGTCGGCCCCCGATGTGGATTAAAATGAGTTATGCCCCGATGTGGATTAAAATGAGATGTACGATGTGGATTAAAATGAAGTGTCTGCCCCGATGTAGATTAAAATGAGATGTCGGCCCCCGATGTGGATTTAAATCAAATGTCGGCCCCCGATGTAGACTTATCCCTATATCTTAACTATATATATATATCACACTCTGAGATTATCGGCATGTTCCACGCATTTTCGCGGGAACGGTGCTACGCTATTTCCCGTATCTAATCGCATCTACGTATCTATGCATCTTCGTATCTTCGGCCGCGCCGTATCTTCAACACATCTATATTTCAACGTCTGCTTCAACGAGTCTCTTCACGTATCCATTCGCGGCCATGTATCTCCCGGATCTTTTCCGCGCATATTCATCTACGTTTCCCCTTTGATTTCTCTTTCGTATCCACTTCTTTATCAACGCATCTACTTTGTCAACACGACTTTACTTTACGCTCTGGCTGGCAGCACCTATCCTGCAGCAAAATTGGCTTATCTCACGAAGTTTTTGACCTGACCGACGTCCCCCGCGAAATTTGACCCATCATTGGTTATTTCATCGCTGGAAATAGTTGATTTTACAGAAATTTAAGTTATCACCACGAACCCAAACTCTTTATCGACTTTCTGTTCAGCAGCACCTCTTCTGCAGGGAAAAAACGACTTGCCGCACAACTATTTTGACTTCATCGACGTTTTCCACGCGGGAATCTACCCCAAATTGACTTTTCCATCGTACGATTTTGTTAATTTTAGCGAAAGTTACGTTTTATCCCCAAACCCAAACTTCTTCCCCTTCAGATTTTACAGTTTCAGTGGTCATGGCTTCTTTGCGTCAGCGTGCCCGCATGGCCGCGTTGCATTCTACGCTGAACTTACTTCGACAGCGACATTTTACCTCTGGCTACACTCTGGTGGTGTCTGGTGGTGCTTGCGCACCAGACATCAACCTCGACACCAACATTTCCGTCGTCGACGACAAGCACTCTGACTTCCACGACCTCATCTCTCCGCTTCCCTCCCCTTCACCTTATGCGCCCCCTAGTCACCATCTGGTGGTGTCTGGTGGTGATATCGCAGCCACTTCACCCCTCACCATTGTCCCTTTTTGGTTTCTTCTCATGCACTCAATCACGTCCCCTCCCCGCATTTTTCACTTTCCACCTCCCTACCCCTTCTTCATCGACGCATTCGCTCTGGTGGTGCCTGGCCGCTTTTGGCTCTGGCACCGTACAGGCACTGGTCAACCGTCACCTTGGTGGGTGCACATCCGTGTAGAACTCAGGATTCGTTAAGAGATCTTGCATAACAACCGTGCCAGAAGCAAGGTACCACTTTGCATACCTCCCCTGATCATAGTATGCTGTGACGAGTCCTTTCCCAGGTTCGGCGATTTCCAGGTCCGGCGGGCCCTGCCGGGTCTATTTCAAGGTTTGGAGGGCACTGCCAGGCCGCCTGGGCCCTGCCGGGCCCAATTTCCAAGTTTTCCAACCCGATTTCCTGGTTTGGAGGGCCCTGCCGGGCCCTGACGGGCCCGTCTAGGCATTGCCGGGCCGCCTGGGCCCTGCCGGGCCCAATTCCCAGGTTTTCCAACCAGATTTCCAGGTTTTCTCGGAGCTCGCTCCAGACAGCATTATTTCCAGGTAGGCAGCCGGAAAAAAATATACACTGCATCGAAAACCCTGAATTTTCATCAATTTGAGACCCGCGGCACTTTTGCTGCATTTGAGTACGTCATTATTTTATATCAGCGTTTGTACGCACCCTTCGGTTGAGGAATGCGCGTTCAGTAATAGTTCATTATACTCGACAGATAACGTAAACCTCGTGGATGATGACACTCCTGAATTTTGATTCGACGAATTCGTTTCATGCGATTTACACAGCCCGACGTCACTCGTGTATTATAACTCATAAAATACTTGTCGCGAAAGATTGCGTTCCTTTTATACGCGTGTTTCAGGTTGTGTCCCATACTCTGGAGTGGCACGATTCGTGTAGACAAGCTCGAAAACCCCAGATGTAAGGGGTATCCAAATTTAGAGCCAAAATTCAAATTGGAATTATTATTTTGTTTCAGTATGAGCGTAGGCAAATATCAAATATCGCAGTATGATCGTAGGCAAATTAGTTAATAGCAGTTTGAGCATAGGCAAATGATTTTATTGCTCAAACTGCTATTAAATATTTTCCCTCCGTTCATATTGCGATATTTGATATTTGCCTACGCTCATACTGAAATAAACCATTTCAATTTTGTAGTAGTTTATTCCCATTCTCGGTGAGTCGCATTGCCCAATACCAATACACATTGACGCCATCAAGGTGGATGCAAACCCGTTGCCCCTCCCCCCTCCCTCCCCGGATGGAGTGGTTGAATGACCTACTTCTTCAACGTTCTTCGCTCCACAAATCATGGAGGGAGTTATCCACACTTACCCTCCTTCCACCGCATAAGTGCGTGGTACCACACGCACACACATCCGGGTTGACGCAATCTACACATTATGTAATACCGCCTAGACTCTTGAAAGCACTGCACGCCGCGATCCCGCCGTATCCCCTCACAAGTTTCCATGACTCCACAGCTACGTGGCTGCTAACAGATAAACCTCAAATCTGGGCCACCAACTTTCTTAGTATTCGATGTGACAAAATCAAACCCATTCAACTCATACTATCACGACGATCGCACGCCTTCATCCTTCCCGCACTCATCTCAGTTATCTGTATGAATCCCAATTTACACTCACTAGCGTCATTCTAAAATTTTCATATTAGGATCGGAAACGCTATCAACACTCACTTTAATCTGCATCATACAAATGTGTGCTACAAAAATGCATTCTGGACGACAGGTCATGTCTAGCTTTCTAAATTTCAAGCCCACCAGTGGAAAATGGTATCAATTGTTAAGACATTAAGAGCTTCGCTACACGTCCCCTTGAGGCAAATTTGAACCATGATAGGCAAGCTTGTGGCATGGTATTCACCTTATCAACACTGTACATCCCTTCTATGCTGGCAAACACTGCCAAGTGCCGGCTTTACATTGATGATTGAAACCGATGCCAATTCACGGCAAATAATCTTGTTCCTATCATGTTAAGGAGGGTTGCGAGGGATAGGGGTGTGTATATACAACACCGGCGAGAGGCCCACTATTCATTAACCCCTTTGCATACAGAAGAGAATTCCGACATGGCCACAGAAAGGCAGCATATGTCCGCATTCTATACAGTATGAAGCTCACCCAGCTCTTCTCATATGCAAGTGCCATACATGGAGGTGCTTCCCTTGCCCCAAAGGCATAATAAAATGTGGCGGCTTGCACATATCACGCGCATGCGTGCGGGAGTGTGTGGTGGGGGGGGCTACATATGTGTGTCCCTGTTGGATGCCTCGGACTTGCAATACACCTGGTTCCTGGTGTATGCACTGGATCCTTCAGCACATATCTACTCTATTGCACTGGCTTCCGCAGCCTGAACCACTTGCTGCTGATGCCACTGACCTAACTTTTCCTAGGAAGCGGTGCAGCAGATTTGATCAGCGAGATGTGACCACCTGGCCGAGCAGCTCTCCAGAAGCCAGGCGCTCCCGGCAGTGCACTGATGGCATTGGGAGGCTATTGACCAACGACGGAAGTTCCAGGGCGGTTTGTTGGCGTCTTCGGACAACTGACAGGCACGTTATCGTTGAAGAGCTGCAATTTGACATCGCCAGGCTGGAATATGTGATTCGCCTCTCTGCGAGCACAGCCAAGCGACGCCTCACCAAGCACGTCGCTGCTCTCACCCGCCTATGGCCTATGGTGTGCATTGGCGAGAAGGGTGCGGACACAGCACTCAATGCGCGCAAGTCTGATGACCACGTACAGTTTGTCCAAAAGCAAGGCAAAGAGGATTCATAATACACTTGTAGTACGGTTCTCGGTGCACGGCAGTGGCAGCAACTGAGAATCATACTTCGTGAGCTCAAAAAATGAACCGCGCCCCTGTAGGAGCAGGAGTCTGCGCACAGGACCACCGGCAACACGGTGGGGAAGAAAAAGCCGCAAGTCAGTCAGGGCATATGTCGCATACCGGGCGAGCAGGTCAGCATCCTGTGAGAACAAGATGCTCTGGCACATATCCAGAAGCGTGGCGGCGCTGTCGGTTCGGCTCGGACTCTGGCGGAGATCACCCTCGAATAGGAGCGCGTCGTCCATGTACACCGAGCACGCAGCGCAGCCTCGATTGGGAGTCTTGGCGTAGTTCCACACCTGCGAGTGCGCCGCGTGTCACACGCCCGCGCGCATCCCCCCACATTGAGCCCGTGAGGGCACGCTGCCTCCGCACACTCCACGTGGCAGACCATCAGCGGGCTGCATCATATCAGCGTTGCGAGCCCCGTTGCTCGAGCGCATGCCCAACCTGCCAACTCAGCGAGCCTGTACAGCACCATTGGAGGCTGGCTGCTCCATCGAGCGCGTTATGCGTCATAAGAAATCCATGCATCAGCGTTGTGCAGGAGGCATGAAGGGTTGAGCAAACAGTAGAGGAGCATCCAGGTACGCCATGACTGCGGGAAGGCTGTTGCCCCTCTTATCTCCCGCGCCTCCCTGCACTGCGGCCGTCTCCGCGCCTGCTCCTCTGCTCCTCTGCTCCTCGAGTAGCAGAGCGATGGATGCAACCCTGCCGCCAATGGAGTTCGCTTGGCAACGCCACAATCAGGGCTGGTCTGCCGAAGCCGCCTTCGGTGCCCGTGCCCCGCCCGCGTGCCCACCAGTTCTAGTGCGCATCCATCGCATTGCGAAAAGGTGGGTCACCGAGCATCCACCCAGGCATAGGTGTGCGCTCACGTGCGTGGGCCCGGTTCTGAGTGCACGCGCTGCTCGGAAAGACCCGCCACTGCACTGCACTCCGAGACGCTCTCTGTGATCAGCGCGAAGTGGCGCCGGGGTGCCTCGCGGGGCCTCGTGGGGTGCCTCGCGGGGCCTCGTGGGGTGTCAGAAAACCCGATGAAGGGGACGGGAAGGACGCGGCACCTTAAGCATGGAGATTGTGATGGGCTCGCGGAAGTGGATGTACAAGGTGGTCGGAGTATCGGGGTCGAAGGGCGTGAGCCACATGTGGTTATCGTCGAAGGTGTCATTGAGGGCGTCGTACAACTTATCCAGGGTTCGCACGTCGCCGCCTCTTGCAGCCACGTCAGGCATGTCGTTGATACTTGCAACTGGCTCTGCCGCAACTGCACGAGACGCCCCCTTCCATTGTTCAGCTGTACCGAGGGCGCGCTGTCACGCGTGCGTCACGTGGATTCTGGGAGCTGCCTCATCCATTGGGTGCCCCGAGTCAGGTCTACCACGTTGTCATGAAAGGTCGGTGCTTCATGCAGGGCCTTCTTCACGCTGGCATCATGTGGCATCGATGGACAAAACCCAGAGCAGGAGCATGGCATGCGGCAGGAGGGGGGCAAACTGCTGGGGCGGGGTTGGGGAGGGGCGGCGTGCACACCATTGCTCGCGTCGAACTCGATGACGCACCCGTTCTCATCGTACAGCTCCAGGCCATTGAGACCGATGTAATGCGGGCAGCCGAGCGTGGCATGCATCACTAGCTTGAAGATGAAGCCGCTCGGGAGATTCGGCGTGAGGGGGGACAGAGCCTCCCGAGGGGCACCGGAGCTTCCGCTGCGGCCGAGAGCCGCCGCGGCGCCATACGGGTTTGGTGTGGAGATGTTGCGTCCCCTTGACACCACCCCTTCTGGCCCCTTCGGGGAAGCCCCCTCCTCCTGCGCACAGCCGAGGTCAGATCAGGGGGCAGTCGGAGAACAGGGGGCAGTCGGAGCACAGGGGGCAGTTGGAGCAGGGGGCAGTCGGAGCACAGGGGGCCGTCGGAGCAGGGGGCAGTCGGAACTGGGAGGCCTTCCGAAGTTCTTCACACGGTTAGCTCAGGTTACCCCTCTGAGAGGGAGGCAAGGGGGCGCCACGGAGGCTCAGGGGGTAGGCGCGGCCCCTCACCTGGGACACCAGCTCCACTTCCTGCCCGAAGTCGAAGCACATGGTCCCCGGGGCTTTACGCAGCAGGAAGCCCGAGTGAACCACCTGGCCGAGGGACCCACCCACCGGCGCATGCTCAGATGTGAGGTCGCAACGTGGCCAGCGACAAAAGATGGCTACCGGCAGCCCGCGACAGTAGATGGCTGCCAGCAGTCGGCGACAGTAGATGGCTGCCGGCAGCCCGCGACAGTAGATGGCTGCCGGCAGCCCGCGACAGTAGATGGCCGCCGGCAGCCCGTGACGAGGTGTTGGCGGCGTGGAAGCCGAGGGATGCCCTAGCACCTCCCCCTCCTCACAGGCCATCAGGGGGGTCGCGGCTAGCAGCAAGGGACAGGCCATCAGGGGGGTCGCGGCGAGCAGCAAGGGACAGGCCATCAGGGGGTCGGCTAGCAGCAAGGGACAGGCCATCAGGGGTCGCGGCTAGCAGCAAGGGACAGGCCATCAGGGGGTCGCGGCTAGCAGCAAGGGACAGGCCATCAGGGGGGTCGCGGCTAGCAGCAAGGGACAGGCCATCAGGGGGGTCGCGGCTAGCAACAAGGGACAGGCAGCGCGCAGCAGCCCACCTGCCCATGGAGCGACACCTTTAGCCGCTTGATTCCGGAGAATGAGCCATCCACACCGTCGTTATAGTTCCATACCCGGAGGTGCCCGATGTTGACACCTGGCGTCATTTTCACCACGATCCGTGCCCAGCTGCAGCACCTCCCCGCCGTCCCTTCACCCCGTGAACCTGCTGGCGTCTGCGCACTCCGGGATCCCAGCGGCAATGCCGTCATATGCGGAGTGCCGCGCGGAGGGTGGCCGTCGATGGAAGCTGGCGGTGCCCCACCAAGGGCAGGCCCCACAGCTGACCTGACCCGGAGGACCCTTCCATTCGCAAGGACTGCCACACCCAGAGCCAAACGCGCGGCGGCTTTGGCAGAGGGTGGCCAAAACGAGCGCACCCGCCTGGCGAAGAGGAACGCACCGCCCGCTATCGCCGTCACGGGGGATGAGCACCATGTGGTTGGGGTCAACAGTCATGTTGCATGGGTCTACCAGGATCGTCATGAGCTGCTCGTACTGCCCCCCTCCAGTGATCGAAGCCCGGAGGTCAACCTCGGGTGCCACCGATTGCTCCAAAGCGATGGTGAAGTCGGTGCCTGTCCCCGGTACAGCAAGGCCATCGCAGCCCCTCTACTGAGCAACGGCCGTCTACACACTGGAGGGTGCGCGGCGTGCTCGCTGAGGCCCGCCCACCATCCCGGTGGACGCCAGCAGCATGCCAGGACAGAGCGAGGGCGTAACAAGGTATCACCCATGCGCCCTGGCCACCCCGGCAACGTGTGTGGGCCCGTCCAACGAAGATCTGCGCCCTGGATCCGTCCAACGCCGCGCGGCAGGTCCCTTCATGGAAAGACGCCATGGCGCTGCTCCGGCCCAGGTCCAATGACACGGGATCCAGCTTGCACGGAAACACCGGGGCTAACCATGTCTGTCCCGGGCGCTCCACGCGAAAGCGTGTTCAGCAAGTACTGCCCGCACAGACACACACAGGATGGGGGAAAATCTCGCACATGCTGGCACAGACACACACAGGATGGGGGAAAATCTCGCACATGCCGGCACAGACACACCCAGGATGGGGGAAAATCTCACAGATGCCTGCACAGACACACACACAGGATGGGGGAAAATCCGCACATGCCGGCACAGACACACCCAGGATGGGGAAAATCTCGCACATGCTGGCACAGACACACACAAGATGGGGGGCATCTCACACATGCCGGCACAGACACACAGGATGGGGGAAAATCTCACACATGCCGGCACAGGCACACACAGGATGGGGAAAATCTCACACATGCCGGACAGGCGCACACTGGATGGGGAAATCTCACACATGCTGGCACAGATACACACAGGATGGGGGAAAATCTCACACATCCCGGCACAGGCACACACAGGATGGGGGAAAATCTCACACATCCCGGCACAGGCACACACAGGATGGGGGAAAATCTCACACATCCCGGCACAGACGCACACAGGATTGGGGGAAATCTCACAAATGCCGGCACTGAAGTGCTCCCTGCAAACAACCAGAGAAGGCGCAGAGTAAGTGGGTCACCACCCCTGCCTGACCCTATAGCAAAGGCGAGCTGGTCTGCCGCACTCTCGAAGAGGCGATGCCGCCAGAGAGGTCCCGCCCGGAAAACCACGACCCACGACCCACTGACATCAGGCGGCTGCCCCCGTTCAGAACAAGGCCCCAGTTCACCAAATTTTGGCCCTACCCGATTCCGAGGGACATTTTGTGCCTCGCTTACACGGGCCAAACAGGGAGTGTCCATCGGAAGCACCCTTTAAATCTCCGCACCTCGAGTCTGAATCACTCCGAGATGACACTCCCCTAGCACGTGTTCCACCCGTGAGGTACACAACAAAGAGAGAAAGGGCATACTCAAGGTATCCCACGAACACCCACACGGCGGCCATCTAAACATCTACAGTTGGCAAGTGGGCTTTAGGGGAAGGAGGGGGGGAAGGTATGAGTGCATTAGGGGTGTGCGTGGTACTAGAATTGTCCTGAGCAAACTACCCCTTTCACCCGAAAGTAAGCTGCGGCTCTAGAGCTCGTGGGAGGGGGGCGGGGATCGCGAGGTGCAGCGGAACTCCCCTGCACGCTGCCACTCCCCACGCATCCAAGGCTCGCTCATCACTCTCCGCACACAGCACTCGTGAGCGGCTGCAGCAGGGCGGACCCCCATTCCTCTGCACCGCCAGTCTGAGGCGAGCCGTGCGGAGGCCCCGGGCGTGCCTCCCGGTGAGTCGCTTTTAGCTCCTTTGTGTCATGGCGTACTCACCAGGGTCCAGGACTTGGCCTTCCACGTCGTAGATCTCGAGCCCAGTTAATCCAGCCTGTGCCGCGCTGCCATCCCAGCAGCTCAGCGCCTCCAGCACCACCGTGCCTCCGTTGCTGGGCTTGGTGGGCGCGCGTGGGGGGCGCTTGCTGCCTGCTGCACTGGCGATGCTCTGGAAAGGCTGAGCCCCCGCTGGGAAGGTGCCCGCGAGCGCGCCCGACGCGAACATGACACTCTGCGTGGGCAGCATGCCTCCCGAGGGCATCATGGGCGTGGCCCGGTCGCCCCTCGGGACCGCCGCCTTGCAGCCGTCACTGGTGCCAGGCCGGTCCATGATCATCGACATACGCATCTGATTGGCTTGCATTTCCTCCTCCACCTCCTTATCGCCTGCGCTCGCAATTCCGCACTCCCGGTCAAGCGCCGCCACGTGGCAAAATAAACTGGATCATTGCGACAGACGATCAAGCGGACCCGAGTTTCAAGTGAGGTGTAAAGATGCGGCGAGCGTTGAGCCAAAACAGCGCCTCTTGATTACATTTTCCATATTCAGTATAAAGTGCGATTGTATATCAAATTTGGATATGGGCATGGCTTAAGACTTATCCCGCCACTCCCTGCCCCGCTCCAGGTTCGGGCAAGCTCAGAGAGTGGCCAGAAGGAGCGTCGAGAGGGATCCGCGACAATTTCGGATGGCGTCAAAATTTGGAAGAGGCCACGCTGGACATTTACTCGGGAAGGGCATGGGCGGGGCTGGCAATGCGCACGAGCATCCTGGGCCATGAAGTAGTAGTCGATCTTCTCCAAGAGGGGCTCGTCATTGGAGAAGAGCAACACCTCGCAGTAATCCTCCGCGTACTCCGTTGTGCCCGGCGCTTGCAGCACCTCGCCCTTGAAGATTGCCTGCCGCCAACCCCACAGCCCCCCCACAGCCCCCCCAGACGTTCTGCACCGCAAGTTGCCCCCTCTGGTGCTTCAGCTCAGGCCTGGCTTCAGTTTCTATTGGTGGCGGCCATCCTAGCACTCGCTCATGATTCGCTTGAGGCAAAAGAGTCGGTACAGCAACCACCTGATCAGTCGAGGTTCACTCTGTCCTGTCACCAGATGCTTCTCCAGAAAGTGCCGTTGAGAGCCCTTAGTGTGCAGGAACCAATGAGGTGACGGGGAGGCAGCAGCTCTCTCTTTCTCTCTGACAGCGCTTACTGTGCATGAACCAATGAGGTGCCGGGAAGGCAGCAGCTTTCGCTTTCTCTCTCTCGCTCTCTTGACCATGCCGGAGAAACAGAGGAGCCAAGCCCTCCCTGGCAAGCCGTCATAGGCGCTGCCCTCCCTGGCAAGCCGTCATAGGTGCTGCCCTCCGTGGCAAGCCATCATAGGTGCGGCCCTCCGTGGCAAGCCGTCATAGGTGCTGCCCTCCGTGGCAAGCCGTCATAGGTGCTGCCCTCCGTGGCAAGCCGTCATA
>LGRX02018297.1:6610-20408 GCA_001247695.2 Cymbomonas tetramitiformis
TACCACACAGTGGCGTCTGATGGGCGGCCTACCACACGGTGGCGTCTCATGGGCGGCCTACCACACGCCGGTTTCTCCCGGGAGGGAACTTTGTACTCGGGCTCCTCATGGGCCAATCCATGAACCCGAGCTGCAGAAAGGACGTGTCGCAGTCTCACCTGTTGGCAATGCTGCTGGTAATACTTGACTGTCCTCGTCCCTTTGAGTGCCTCCGCTATTGGTGAAGGACGGCGCATACTTAGGTGCGTCAGGCATGCCCGCATACCATCGCGGCTTCAACGTGCAGGCTTCTTCCACCTGGACAGCGGCCCATTCCCACATCTCGCGCCACGTCACTTGCCCAGGATCAGCAGCTCCTTTCAACTACGTTCGCAGCATGCCAGCTGGCAGCTCTGTGTGCAAGTTGCATAATGGGCGCCCACGAATCCCCGGAGCCGCACTCCGCCAGCGGGCCCTCAGGCTCCCTCAGCTACAGGCCAGGATCTCGAAGCCGCACTCCGCCAGCTGGCCCTCAGGCTCCCTCAGCTACAGGCCAGGATCTCGGAGGCGCACCTCCCGAGATCCTCCAAGGCTGCGGCCCACATGGTTATATTCGTCCATAGCAAACTTCCACGTAGGGCCGTGCGAGTTGTACTTGTCTTTCACATCGTCGTTGGCGCACGTCTGTGCGCGCCAAGACCCCGTCACCCGTCCCGTGCACGTCACCAGAATCCTAAGCAGATGAGGATCAGTGGCTGGAGCGGTGGGTGCTCGGTGGCTGACTCCCCTCTGGGCGATGCGGAGGCCCTCTGCAGCGGCCCGGCCAAACGTGAGAGTCCACGAGCCGGCAGGCAAGTATGACCGCGGCGCGAAGAACCTGCGGCAGCGTCCGCAGCAGCAGCGGGGGCCAACCGTGAGGGCAACCACCCGAAGCCTGTGGGCTACGGTCCGTCGGAGAGCACCCCTGGATTCCGACGGCCCGTGACACGTGGCGCCCGCAGCTGGTATTCCACAGCATGGACAGCCCATTAGGAGTAGTTCAGTGGCCGTCAAACTTTCTCGAAACGCGGCTGCTCATGGCGTGGATGCTTCGCCGCACGAGCGGAGCTCCACCACACTCACGTGAGCACCGCAAGAGCGCTTACCTGGCGACCCGCCATTGGGCCATGTGCTCCCCCAGCATGAATCCACCGCGGGCCCTGGTCCTTCTCAAACTGCGAGCCGCGAGGATCAACATAGGCGTCCGAGACGTACTCCACTTTGGGTTTGGCCAAGCCACTGCCGGAGCAGCCGCCCCCCATTGTCCCAGACACGTATTCTGCTTTTTTCTCCACTAGAATGCGCCAACACCCCACCCCGTGGTCCAACCCTCCTCGGCATTCAGCGCGCTTCCAGGTAAAATACAGTGCGATCATATTGGGCATCGATGAGAAACTCCAAAGCAGCAGAGACACGCTCGTGGTGATGCACGATTTTTGAATAAGTGACGGAGGTGCTTTTGGCGCCTCCGGTGGGGATGTTGCCACCTCTGCAGGCCGTACCCTTTCGAATTGACCAAACCAGGGCGGCGGGGGGAGGGGGCAGGGACAACCCTCAAAATCAGAGTCATGATGTTCCCCTCTTCATGCGCCCGAATGGTTCACCTAACCTTTGCCATTTTTGTCCCTTGATGACTCCCAGTGATTCATTTGACCTCGGTCGCAAGCGCTGCCAGATCCCCCTCGCCTCGGCGCGATGAGCGGCTTGAGGCTACTGAACTTGAGCCGCGCCGTGCAACGTGGAGTGTGGGCAACGTAGGCTCAAGCAGAGCTCACCAAACTGGTCATCCATCGCCATGCTGGTGCCGTATTTAATAGCCTCCACCGAGGTCACCATCCCACTACCAGCCTGTTCGCTAATGTTCCCGTACTCTCGTTGCCGCATTGCCTCCGCCCGAGCTGCAGCACAGCAGCAACCCCCCGCCCCGAGCCCATCGCCCCTCGAGGGCCATGCTTAGGGGGCGTTCACCCTTAGCTCTTGCCTGGGACGGAGCCCAGGTATCAATCGTACCATGAAATAGGAAATGCCAACAGCCAATGGAGGGGCGCGCTCTGCCAGAGTAGAACTGAGCGTGTGTTACCAAAGTCATCGTTGATCCTCTCTTGGAATCCTCCAGGTCCCCGGTAATTGTCGGCCCCGGCGAGAAAGGCGTTGCCTCTTTCCAGCTGTTGCTTGCTAGCGTCTGCCATCGCCACCACGCCCGTGTAGATAAGCAGCGTCAGTCATGCGGCATCTCTACATTGGCTGTGCTGTACTGTGCTACACAGAGGAGAGATTGCGTTTCTTCCCAAGCCGCTAATCACACGAGGTGGCCTCCCTTTATCCCCACTCACAACCCTGCGAGCTGCGACTGAGGATATTCTCTCAATACAGGATGGCTGTGTCGCCACCTTGCAAGCTTCCTGTCCGGATCTGGCAGCGCCGAAGAGTCAACAGGCTGCCGAGATCTCGACTGGCTGGAAACTGAGCATACGTGTCGTGGACGCTTTGCGCTCCGGCAGCCAAGCAGGACGAGCGCCTCCCATCTCACTCGAGCAGCATGCAGGGGGGACCCCACACCTTCCCCGAAATCGTATTGATACTCAAACTTGCCGGAAACCTCGTCGACCTTCGTGGAGCTGACCCAGCCGGAGGCATCCGGGTGAATTTCGGTCAGAGTGGCCACACCGAACTCGTCGTATATGTACTCGTAGCCTTTGTGTAGCAAGTTCTCGCTATCGAGCCCGATGCCCTTCCAGGCTTTGCCGTCAATCGAGGCATCACGGCGGCGATACTCTGTGCCACTCCCATGCCGAGTTCAGCTCCTGTGTGTGGCCTCAAGGCCGGCGCTACGGGGAGCTGGGAGAGAGGTTCAAGCCATGCAACCCAATGAACGGCATGAGGCGGCAGGAGACCGCCTACTTCCACACATCTCAAACTGAAGGCAACGCAGCATGGATGATAGTATGCGCCAATCATTGCCAAGCATGGTATACCCCGTGTTCGTCCCTGGGTAACGGAGTAAGCGGACTCGGCTGGCATGCCCCCCGGTGGCTCTCCGTCGATGGATGGGACCCGTTGGTCGATGAGTGCTAACCAATGGACAGACACTGGGAGATTCGTGAAAGCCCCGCAAGACGCGCACAGCGCTGCGGTGGGAAATGGGGAGTGCAGTGCACCCCGCCAGAACCAGGGCGCTTCGCCACAATCCGGGAAGCAATGCCGGCGTGGCGCTAGCAGCAGCATCTGTTTTGCGGTGCACTTAACTCCTTAAGGCAAATATGGCAGGGCAAGCCAGCAGCAGCAGTGAGTGAGGAACCTAGACTTCACTTCAGGGGAGTAAGGGGGACTGTGGTGCGGCTTGACCGTTCGATCCTGGACTGTATTGGCCGTCACTGCACCATCCGTCATCACCATCACCAAACGCCATGCCTCCTCCGCCACGCCCTGTAACCCCCGCCATCCCTTTACCTCCCCAGCAGCCCCTAGCAGAGTTGCCGGCCAACAGATATGGAAACAGTGCTTGACACCTGGTGCGCCGATCACACTGCTTGACCCCTGCGTCTCAAACCCACTTTGTTTTGACAACTGGCCTCACCATCATATTGCTTGACACCTGGCACACATGCATTGTCAGTACTCACCTATCCACCTGCCAGGTCGTTCAAATGGTGAACGTAAGAATAGCCAATCATATCACAGGACTGGCTGCGCTCCACCAGGAGCTAATACAAGGCTGGAAAGGCAAGCGCGCGGCTATACCGCAGAATTGCACAGGCTGTCCTCGACATCCACCGAAAAGGGCAAATGCTACCTTGGCCAGCTGGTTCAGTTTCTCCGCCGAGCCCTGTGATGTAGTCGTTCTCGTCGGCCGTCCCCGCAACAATGCCGTTCCCATTGATTTGCTGCGGAGCAACCCTCCCACCAATGCATCCTCAATTCGCCTAAACCCTGAAAGCAGAATTGAGGACCCCCGGGAGACCCCCCAAATGCACCGCAGCTGCCACGTGCCTGCGCTGCAGCAGACAGACGCCTCCACGGACGCACCGATACAGCAGGCAGACCAGCTGAATGGAGCGCGGCGCGCCAACTGAGGCTAGCCCACCACCATCCCAGTGGGAGAGAGAAGCATGCAGGAGCTTTTCAGTTGTACATCAGACAAATGGACTCTACCCGACCCGGGGGCGTTTTGTGCCTCGCTCGCACGGGCCGCATAGGGAATTTTTAATCGGAAGCATCATTCAAGAAAGGGGAGGGAGCCAGGGGAATCGGGGCCGTGCCAAGATGCCACATACACACATTGAAAGAAAAATTAGCATGGATGACAACATGGATGACAGCATGGATGACAGCATGGATGACAACATGGATGACAGCATGGATGACAGCATAGATGACAGCATGGGCCGACGGCATGAATCACTGCCGGGTACGCAACACCGGGTAGCAACACCCGGATCACAGAGTAAGATACTATCACCATCCCCTGCCTCTCCTGGGAGCATCTAGCCGCGCTACGTCATACACCTACACCACCGTGCTGTACATGAGACACCTACACCACCGTGCTGTACATGAGACACCTACGCCGCCATGCTGCATGCGACACCTAC
Organism: Cymbomonas tetramitiformis; assembly: GCA_001247695.2. Lineage (NCBI taxonomy): Eukaryota > Viridiplantae > Chlorophyta > Pyramimonadophyceae > Pyramimonadales > Pyramimonadaceae > Cymbomonas > Cymbomonas tetramitiformis. Next base: position 11,221 of record LGRX02018297.1, read on the forward strand.
ACCACCGTGCTGTACATGAGACACCTACGCCGCCATGCTGCATGAGACACCTACACCACCGTGCTGCATTAGACCACCTACACCATGTCTGCTACATAAGACACCTGCCGCGCAACATGAGAGACCTACATTGCCGCGCTACATGAGACACCCACGTGGTACATCTCAGGCCGACACCGCCGTCGCATCCTGATATTTGCACAACTAGGGGGCTAGGGGACTGCACTGTCACGGACTCAGCTTTCCGTTTGCACTTCGCATTTCACCCGACCCAAAATCTCTGTTCCTTTCCAGTGGGCTGTGGGCACAAAGTGCAGCATACAAATGGACCACAGAAAAATACAAGAAAAAACTATTCACAAATAATGTCTCACTCATCCTTCAACGAAGCCCACATTCATTTATTGAATGAATGCGATGCAGCAGGCCTTCTGGCAGTGAGAGCGAGTGACAGTGAGAGACGATATAATATATAACTATACAAATACATATATACATACTTCTCAAACTGCATCATTATTTATTTGTAATACGTAGTTCATCGACATGCCGTGAACTGGAGAGCAGCTGTACCTTGGCACGATTACGCCCTCTTGCCCCGTGTGTATACCGCGAATTGGGACAATTCCTTCGACCCATTGGAAAGTCAATGCCCTTCGCACCCTTGGACTGTGATGCCCGAGACAGCTGCAGAGAGGCAAACCCTCCACTCCACCCCCTCCCCTTAATCGGTCGGCACCTTCCATCCTGCTGGGCTGTCCAGTTAGGCGCCATGGTATGCGCTGTCTTCCCTGGAGCATGGACAGTAAGTGCAACCGCCTGCACCCCTATGGGTCGAGCAATCTCGAGCAGGTCGCTCCTGTGACACCTGGCCGCCTTTCCACAGCCACCTTCAACGGTGCGGTGGCGGCGCGGAGGGCCTTCGTGCTTTGGAGGAACCGCTCCACCCTGCAAGGTGTTCGAAAGCAGAACAAGCAAGAGAGGCGAAAGATGCCCGGCTCGACAGAGCGCACTGCGCAACAGCGCGCGGCACGAAACACATTGTAAACGTCGCCGACCTGCCCTCTCGTTGGAACTCTTTCTCGTGTGCGCTGCTGCTCGCTAACATCCTCACACGATGACGCACGCTCTCCGGGGGAGAGCAGCCGACCGGCCATCACATCCTTACACGATGACGCACGCTCTCCGGGAGAGAGCAGCTCACCGGCCATCACATCCTCACACGATGACGCACGCTCTCCGGGAGAGAGCAGCTCACCGGCCATCACATCCTCACACGATGACGCACGCTCTCCGGGAGAGAGCAGCTTCCTGGCACTCCCCGCAGCCGCACGATTTTCCGTACCCCTCCCAGGGGCGCAACTCCCCGAAAGCCTCTCAACCGCCGAGTGCCCTCTCAGCCCTCTGCGCCACCGGAGTCCGGACACTTCAGCAGCCACTGGGCGCTTACGCCACCGGACGCTTACGCACCCTTCCAGCCTTGCCCAGCGCCGCCACTGCCGCAGCCGCTGCCTTGTTCTCCGCGGTCTTACACAGAGCAGATAACTCCTGAGTCGCACCCAATCCCGTCAAACATGTCAGCTCGTGGCCGCATGGCTTACGCACGTCTCTTCCCTCAACAGGCTTGCGGACCCCTCTTGCACGCAGGCTTGCGGACCCCTCTTGCACGCAGGCTCCCCACAGAGCACCCCACATCCCCGAAGCTGGGCTCATGGTGCGGTCACGCCTCACGTGTCCCTCAAATTCTCCCCCAGCTGCCATCCCTTCCAACTCCCTCACGGTGTTCCCCATACTCATCCTTTACCCCAAGAGTCTCCCCTATGTCCACTGACCTCACTTATGACGCCGCCTTCCCCTATCTCTCAATTCTCATCACACCCCCGCCCCCTGGCTCGACTATCAGCTGTTTCCATCTTGCCTACCTACCCCACATGCCCTATATTGAACTTTCTGCCCTGTAACACAAAACCATTCCAAATATCCCCACACTGCCCATACTGCCCACCTCATGCCTCTACCTGCGCCTACACCTGCGCCTGCGCCTCCCTTGACTAATGCTCTGTCTGCCTACATTGTGTCTGCCTCCTTCCTGCCCTGAGGTCCCACCCTCGTCGACCCGTTCCCCCTCCTCCTGTCCCCGGCACCGTGGGAGCTGACGCACATTCATGGCGCGGGCGATCTCCTGCTGCTGCTGGCGGCTGCGCTTGGCTTTTGCCCCTTTGGATGCGTCATCTGCCAGCTGTCTTTCATGCTTCTCAAGCTGCTTCGCCTCCTCCACCTTCGTCTTCCATTCCTCCCGCTGCTTTAGCGCAGCCTCCTTCAGCTGCTTCGCCATCTTCACCTGCGCCTTGACCTCCTCTCTGCGCCGAGAGCCACGTCACCCAGAGACCCTCAGACTCGTAGCCAACACAAGGTACGTGTGTGAGAACTCGATAGCTCGCACCATCTGGCGAATAAGTCCTGATTACTCAAGAACTGAAGACTATTCGAAATATATTAGTGCCTGCTTATTTTCTCCTACCAGCACTGCAAACCGGGCATCTAGCAGTCTCTGAGGCTCGAGGGAGCCGAGGGAGCAGACACAGCCGAGGAGGTCGGGATGCTGGGAGCAAGAGGCATTGAGTGCAAGCAAGAAGTGCTGCGTTATTTGAGTCGAACCGTGCATTCAGGGAGGATGTACGCAGGAAATTCACTTGAATTCGTACAGTCAAATTCTGTTCTGAGGCTATGTCAGAAATCGCCCCACGTCTAAGGGCACTAGCAGTGTTGTTTCGCGAAATGTCACATACTTCGCTGCATTCTTTTTTCCTCGATTAAAACGCCGCTTAGCACGTCGCTTGATCTCCAGCTCCTGCGATCCACGCAAAGGTGAGTCATGCAGGGTGCCTTGACGTTTGTAGTTGCGGCAAAAGCTCGCAGCTCCCGAGTCCCCCAAATGTGCTGAGACATCTACAGCACGCTATGTCGAGCAGTTTAAGCACCTGCTCGCTAAGCTCATCATCATCCGTGCTGTCAGCTTCCTCACTGTCGATCTCTTCGACCGCATCAAGCTGTCCCATTAGGTCTTTAAATTCGGCATAGGAGATATCCCTCATGATGGTAGTTTGTCCCCTGAAGCGACGGCCCCCGATGGAGCACCTTCAAGCGCAGAGCCGGGATGCTACCTCAAACCCGTGCTCACCAGAAAGGGTTTCACATTCTCTTGCAGACCCGGGAGCCAACACTCAGCATCGATCTATCAAGCTGGACTGCAAGACGCTGTCCAAGCTATCCAATATACAAAAGACCGCCACCAAGCAGCCCACTCTCTCAATAAGGCTCGTCGACCCAAACTCTCTCAATAAGGCTCGTCGACCCAGACTCCGTTTTCCTGTCGCGGCAATGGAAAGTTGACGGAACCCTCAAGACAGACGGATATGGGGCTTCCGAGGAATTTACCGAGCCCAGTGCTGAGCAACCATGGCGAGCGCAGCCCAAGGATGTTCCCTTGTTTGAACGAGCTCGTGCAGGAGATCCCTGAGGGAGTATTCTGTTTCCAGCTCCCCGATCACAGGGTCGAAGATGCGCACCTGCCGTAAGGGGGCAACCGGACCGATGAGTCGCACCTAACACCGTAGTGTCAAAATCTATGTGTCAGCTGTGCTACTTCTGTACCAGTAACATCTAAGATCGCTGTCTCACTCTGCAATCCAGAAGGAGGCTCACCGGGCGAACAGTGGCGTCGGGAAAGACCTCCGAGATGACGAGGGCATGCAAAATGTGTCTGTGTCGTCTCCGACCGGTAAGGCAAGTGTATTCGTGCTTTACTGGTACAAACCTTTCTCTTTGCATAGTGATTGTAAAATAGGTTCACAATCTGCAGGGCGGCGAGTTTTGTTTCCATCAGCTCGTGATTCTTGATGTTCACAACTTTAGTTATGTAGGCCATCAGCTCTTCCTGCGTAAACTTTTCTTCGAGCTCGGGCTCTCCCTCCTCTTCCAGTTCCTCCTCTTCTTCCGGTTCTTCCTCCACATCCTGTTGCAGTACCATCGAAGTAAGCTTGAGCCTCGCACAAAAGTGCTGTTGTACAACTGTATTTCAATACTTGCCTGACAGAAGGCAAGGAGAAAATCCGCTGCATTTTACTCGGACGACGGATGGTTGAGTACGACATGATAGACACACAAGATCACAAGCCGGATATTTTTCATCCTAATTAAACGGTCGATGTGTTCTGTGATAGTTCGGACGATCCATGCTTTGATCCCGGTATCTTGCTGCGCACGGTACGACATGTCCTCGGATCGAAATAATCTCTCCAGTTGTGTTCCTAAGTCAATATGAAGTTTCCTGTCAAGCAAAAAGGTGCTTGCTATGGCATATGATGTTGTATTGCCCAGCAGGCACACAACTAAAAAGCCTACATTGAGCCTGCAGAGAGTAACTTTATGGTATGCAGGCCCGTCTGGAAAGCCGAAGTGTTTGCAAGAACACACCAGAGAATCCAATCCCATAGCCATTTTCAGAGCCTGACTCCCGGCGGTATCTCGTTTTTTTAGTTCCTCTTGCACCACCTTTTTCAGGAGCTCCTGATACGCGAGCGAAGAGGTGGCCGAGGCCATCGAAAGCTCGGGAGTGATAATAATACAGAACTGATGTGATAGACGTCACTACACGCCTAGTCGCTTTTAAACCACGAACAGTATTGGCACAACGCAGAGAAATATTACGAGCTCTATTTTCTTCATTTTCCACGCAAGTATTAGAAGTGTAAGAGCAACATGTCTGCGTGGCGACGTTGCAGCAAGATTACGCTAAGTGGATAAACGCAGCCTTGAGATAACTGCAGTCGCACAGAGGCTTCCAAGGTTTATTGATCTGGGGCGAGTATAATCGCTCGTGAGTCCTCAGTGTTTGAGTGATCCCCTGAGCTGTGTGCTTATAGTGTCGGTGCTCGAAAGGTGCCTGAACACTTTCTCGACTACCAGCCGTGAAGAGAAGCTTGTAAACGCACTATTCTTTTTCTAAGTGGGAACGGTAGTCCGAGAGGGAAAAAATCACACACACACACACACACCACGGCAATATCTGTTGCCTGAAGAAGTGGCCGGCTGAAGGAAACGTAACGTTCGTTTCAAAAAACGTGGAAATTTAGTCCCCATGAAGTGCCCCTTTTTAGGTAGGTAGGGTGACTAACTAAAGTTGAGCCGTCCAAAGTTTTCAGATCGGAAACATCGGAAGGTCCGAAGAGATTCCTGGGGAGCAACAAAGGAATGTATCGTATTTTGATCTCTGGAATCGTATATGGACTGTCGGATTCGAAAAATTGCCACTGTTAAAAATGAACGGACAAGTTTAAGTTGGGCAGCTCTAAGGTTAGGGGTTGGTCCCACGAAACGCTAAGAGATCCGCTAAGAGATTTCAGGACTAATGAGAAGTTCTACCTCGTGGAGACTCATCAGTGGACGAAACGTAAATGCATTTATGATCATAATTACGAATTTGTAAATGCATTTATGATTTATTCCCTGAAATATTCTGTCGCGTGGCAGATCGACTGCTTAGGATTTGCTCGTCGCGTGGCAGACGAAATCGTAAGACAAAGAGGTAGTTATAGCTGGCACGTCAGACTACATGCTCTGGGTGGGAACACCATCTACCTGACGCTTTTTGGCAGGGCCCTTACCATGTGCACCCACTATCGAGAAAGCCAATCAGAACACGCCAGCTCAAAGATGCCATTGCAATACGACTTTTGTAAGTGCACAAATGGCAAAACACCATTGATGGTTGTCGATTACGAGCGAGCGACAAATGCATTTACGATCATAAATGCATTTATGATTTCATAAACACGTTTTCGGGTGGGGGTGTCATCACGCTGTCAGCAAATGCCGAACGACAGCGACAGCGACATTCGGACTGCATGAATATTGTTCGCGTGTCGCGTGGATTTGAACTTCAAAAAAGAAATCGACACCTCGGGTCGCTCGGGAAAATCCCTACTAATCGATTTCACATTTCACATCTGGCTGACGCTGGCTTACGAATTCATAAACACGTTTTGGCAAAGACGCCCCCGTCATACGGCGTATTAAGACCATATTTAAAAACGCGATGGAGAGAAAATCCAAGATTAAATCCTTATAATATAATCCTTGGGATTGCTTATATGCAGCCGCCCCGGAACGTGCAGGTGCAATTAATGGCTACTATCCGACAGTCCGTTCCCCAAGGACTAAATTGAAAACTGGTCCTTGGGGAAGGACTAGCGCCGTCGATTTCTTTGGGACGACCTAGCCAATGCCAGTGACCCTATGGCTCGGTTTGTGTCATCAATGTGACCTAAACTAAGTCCCTTAATGTCCCATTGGCCACGGGATGGCGCATGTTGTTGTCGTTGGACGCTCATGTGGCATGCACCCTACTATTTCCATGAAATCCATTCAAATCGCCAAGCTGATTTCAGTAACCGATTTTCATGATTTTTTTGGGAGATCTCTAGGTGCCAGATAGGTGCCGCAAGTGGTAATATTGCACAAGTATAGCCTGCCCAATGATAGGTGGGCGTGGCGGTGAGTTGGGATTATGCCATTGGTCGCTATATGGCTACTGCTCGGTGGTACTTGTCATATCTATATCAGCGGGAACTGCTTAAGTATGGGGCCACATTGCCCAAATTGCAGCTTTGCATGGCCCATATCATGTGGTCTATGAGACATATTACCAATAGTGAGCATAGTGATGCATAAATATGACTTCAAACTATACCTCGGTATTTTTTTTGGGAATTTTCCAACCATTAGGGTGCGTGTTATTGAATATTTTGCTCGAATTTTGGGTCGAAAAATATCATAATTCAGCATTTTCGTCTTAGTGGTGGTGTTTACCATGCGTTGAGAGCATAATATATCGTCGGTATAAGCCATTTACGGTTATGAACCCTTACATTGAGTCATAAATTTGATGTGTAGGTGGTGGTACACCACCCCCTATCCATCTAAGGGGCCATTAGGGGCCATGCCGCCACTAGTCCTTCCCCAAGGACTAGCCAAATGAATTAAATTTAGAGCATGACATAGCCCTAAACCGCGGCTAGATTACGGGTACCCAAACTTTGAAATTCAACTTCCCACAAAGATATGCACTTAGGTTGTGTCCCAAAGGATTTTTTGAAGCATGGTGTTGGGTCTAGGGCCCAATAATCCGGCCGTAATGTACATTTCCGCCTAGTCCTTGGGTAAGGACTAGTGGCCCGGATAGTAGACCAATGTCTGCCGGAAGGGCATTATGAAGGTTTGAGGTAGTCGAGGGCTTAGGTCCTCCCAAACGGTCTTTGGGGATTTGCGTGAATCCGATTTCTCGCAAAGATTAGGCTTCTTTACATCACCTCTATAGATGTATGAATGTAGCTGTTCCCATCGGATTCTCGCAAACCCCCAAAGAGCGTTTGTTCGGCAGCCCATATGGACGTACCTCCCCGCGTCGGGTTGCGTATTTAGTAACTAACACACCCCATCCCGCAGTAGTTCCGGCAGTCGGTGGGAGACTTACGATGAAAAGTTCAGGGGGCAGAGGCAGTGTGCAGAAATTATACAACCATCACAAGATTTTCTCTTGAAAATATATAAATTAACTTTATAGTGGAGCGCCCCCTGAATTTTCGAAACACTTCGGACTTGACCGCGCTTCAAGTAAGCGGTGAAATAACCCCTTTGGGGCATTTTAAAGCAGCTCTAGCGCAGTATTTTATTTTATTTGGTAACAATATTTTGTTTCAGAATGTCCACGCCTTGTTGTGGGCCACTCTAGAAGAGTTTTACGCTAGCGCTTGGAACGCTCTTTGGCTTTGGGAAGTTTCGACGAGATGGTGCACTACGATCTTCTAACAGTTGATTTGTATTTTATTTCCGTTACATTGTATGGTAACATGACAATTTTCTAGCTACGCTTAATCATACGCGTTTGCACTCGAAGTTTCTCTTGTTCACAAATTCACAGATCGGCAGACCCTTCGATAGCGGTAAAACTGCTATTCTGACGGCGGTTTGGACTTTACCGGCGTCTTCCTCGCGGAAAACTACCCCATTTAAGTATTTTCATCACTTCATTTGGTTGAACTTTCGAGGAGATGGGTGATCTCTTCGCAACCCTATCTTTTTGACGACAGTTTTTTTCAGTTTGCATTGCGAACGTGGCATTAGCTCAAACAGAGCGCCAAACTGCGGTTTGGAGGTCTCGGTTAAAACCCGGGATGCCACACAATAGAAGAGTGTTCAACGACACTCGTTTACTTACCTTCTCCTTTTTGAAAGATTCGCAGGTTTTCAGACCCTTCGATAGCGGGAAAACCGCTATTTTCACGACTATTTTGACTTCACGAGCGTTTTCCTCGCGGAAAACTACCCCATGTAAGTATTTTCATCACTTCCTTTGGTTAACTTTTCGAAGAGATGGGTGATCTCTTCGCAACCCTATCTTTTTGACGACAGTTTTTTTCAGTTTGCATTGCGAACGTGGCATTAGCTCAAACAGAGCGCCAAACTGCGGTTTGGAGGTCTCGGTTAAAACCCGGGATGCCACACAATAAAGGTGTGCTTTCTATCTTATTTTCACCCTCTTTGTTTGGACGTCCGATCTTTCCTTTTCTTTAGGCTTGGAGTTCTAACCTTTTCGTTCTTGCGTGCTCCATGTAGGAAAATTACGTTTCGAGTTTCCATCATCTATCTCTTCTACAAAGGTATGTTTCTTTTTACCAAAGAATGATCCTTGAACTGTTTGTTAAGGCCCTCAACAACTTGTTAAGGCATTGAACTTTTATTCAGGGCCTGAAGAAAAAGCTCAAGTGAGGTCTCGGTGAAAACCCGGGATGCCACACAATAAAGGTGTGCTTTCTATCTTCTTTTCACCCTCTTTGTTTGGACGTCCGATCTTTCCTTTTCTTTAGGCTTGGAGTTCTAACCTTTTCGTTCTTGTGTGGTCCATGTAGGAAAATTACGTTTCGAGTTTCCATCATTTGTCTCTTCTACAAAGGTATGTTTCTTTTTACCAAAGAATGGCCCCCCTTGCTCATCTGCACCCTCCAGCTCAACCAAAGAATGAGCGGTGGGGTGTGCGCACACGCATAGGGGGTGGGTTGAGCTCGAGGGCGCGCACACGCATAGGGGGTGGGTTGAGCTGAAGGGTGCGCACACGCATAGGGGTGGGT
>LGRX02018300.1:2163-37779 GCA_001247695.2 Cymbomonas tetramitiformis
CCAACTCGATGAGTACGGCTGGCTGGCCCAAAATCCCTGTTTTCTTAAAGGTGGGTGATTACTGTATGGTGGATTACTGGACGGAATGCTCACCGGAACTGCATGTAAAATAAATCAAGCAACTCATTATCATAAATGAGAGTATGCCGGATTACAATAAATACTAAATCTGATATATATATCATGTTGGATTATTAGTACTTGGTATACAGATCATCCTGCATGATGTATTATCTTGGTACATTGTAATACCATTATCAACTGTATACAAGTGTGTAGTAAAGTTCCACACACACACACTTACATGTACTTATCAGAAAGTACCTGCACAATGCACACACACTGGCATTATTATGTATGATGACATTCACTGACTCAGTAAGTGAAATGATCAACTATAATGTCCACTATGTGCATGATAATATAGATACCATCCAGCTTGATCACGATAACAGCTGGATGTCAAGTGATGGCGATAGATATGGGACAGAATCAACCAACATGCTGTAGGGCTGGATAGAGATATCTCCAGACCCGAAGGCATTATACAATGCTCAAATAAGCAGCTGGTCACTGCTGAGCATTGTCCATTCGTCCCACGTATCATCGCCGGAGCAAGAACAACAACCTCAATGCACTGTGACAATTGATTCAGTAATGATCAGCACAGAAAGCATGTACCTACTCAGATCAGAACATATATATTGAACTGACTGGCATAGGTTGTTGTGGACACACACACACACACACATCGTGTTGTGTTAAACTGCTTAGACTATTATCAAGCCGTGTCCTGATATGTTTGGAATCTAGAGATATCATTTTGATATGCTCTTAGTGCACAGCCATATGCACAAACATATCATAGGTTGATAAGTTATCACTTAAGTGGTTAATCCACTTACAGTTGGTACACCTAAAAATCATCAGGAAGTACATCAACTTCCATGGGTTTCAAATCAGTAAAACCCATATTTATGATCAACCACAGATGTTGACAATCAGAGATATTCACTATTATGCCATGAAAATTATCATGTGCAAAAGTGAAGTAAGTTGCAGTACTTCTGTACCTTGCAGCTTCCACACACATTGAGATATATTACTGTGGTAATATAATAAATGGCCAAAAAGGTGCAAAATGGGTGAAAATCGTTGGCGATAAATTTCAAAATTGAAATTTCGACCCCATTTTATTTGATATTATGATTTTATACCTATTAAGGTATCAGAAAAACATAATGACCATGGTCATATCTCGTGTAACACCCTAGATATTAGGTGTGTAATATATAGGGGTGTACATATTGGCTATAACGAAATGCGTAAAAATGCTCCACGCATGATTTCAAAATGAAAAAATCGGGTTGATTTTTTTTTGCTGATCTGATTATTCAGTTATCAACAAATATTCCCTGATTTATGCAGCACTTGTAACACCCTGTAACACCCTTAAAATCACGTGTGTGTGTCAGGGGTGTAACGTACCTCTAAAAAACCACGTGACACACAGTGAAAAATTAAATGCAGTTTTGCTTAAATAACTTTGCAAAATGTTTATACTGCTTTAATTTAACCTATTTTAGGGTTACCGATTGCAAGTAACACCCTAACATCACTGTGGGGGATATGGGTCACTGTAACGTAACATACCCTAAATGTCACCTATAAAATAGGAAACACTTCGTGTTTGGCATATTTGTCATGCTGAAATCAGCACAGACATGACAATATCTAGGGCAGCAACCCAAAAACTGCAGGGCTACAACCCAAAGACTGTAGGGCTGCAACCCTAAAACTGTAACAGTTGCTTCCTATAAGGACTGCATGCTATATATGAGGTATAAGGGCAACTGACACCTGCCTTATGTTCACACTTCCTTGAGGGGGGAAGAAGGTGGATATATATACATAATTACCTCATTATAATGTACAAATATACTACATGTATATGAACATACAGATATACTATATGTATATAACATAGATATATATACTCTATATATACCACACACACACTCAGTTAGCTGAAGGCATCTTTTGTGTTGTGGTTTGTTTCTTAGATGGCAGAAGAGGAAGAACCAGAAATCCCAACCATCAATCCAGATCCAGCAACATGGTTCTTTGACATCTTAGGCTCCTATGATTCATACAGTCGGTTCAAGGTTCCCAAGCGGATCGCTGGTTATGACAATACTCAGACCAGATTCGACCAGATAGGATACTTCGATGTCCACTACCCGGTGGTACATGGGGATGTACCCAAGAGGGTCTGGGTACATAGGGATGTACCCAAGCTAAATCGACGGTATGGGGGCATAAATATAACGGTTTGTCGTCACGAATCATCAATATAGCTAGCCAACATCATCATGAACACGGGAATATGCCGTCACAAGCATCCTGGTAGGATATATATCATGGCAGGTGCATTCAAACCCATGCAAATCACAACTTGGCTCCCAAAAACATTTTTCTAATTGTTTTTTTTTCCACGGTTTGTTGCGACTCGCCTTTTTCACAGTCTCGCATATCTTAGGGGGGGGGATTCTTCACAAAGTGGAATACTTTTTAAGGTTTGTTACACCACAATATCTTAATTAATTTATTTTCGTCATGTTCGGCGTACCCTAGATCCCCAAGCTTAACTGCTTACTTGCCGCACGGCACGAGGTACCTTATCGGGTATGGGGACGAGTCGACGCGAGCGGTTGAAGGTGACCTGTGACATTGATTATTATGACCAAAAATATTTGTCAGCTCATTCTTTGGCAATCGCATTTGCGATAACATGCATTGCACATGTAAATATGCCTTCGTTCAATAGATCGATGGGTGGGAGTCATCACACATGTCCGCGCGCATTTTTTTTGGCGAAATCTAAAATCTGACACTGATGTTTTATGATGAGAAGTCTTGATGATGAAGTATGATAACTTGTGAGGTATGGGACCGACCCATGATAAAATAAGTGCTTTGAAGGGTCTATGTTAATGCCCTAATGAAACATCGACCAAATATGCAATTTTCATGTGCATAACCATGCATACAAATCGATGTACCCAAGCGATGTACCCAAGAATTTAGAACATGAGAATTTCGTCTTTTCTGGAAAATCACCTAGGCAACCGCCCCCAAAAATCCATGTCTATGACATGAATACCGCCAAACATATGGTTCATACCCAAGATTGGTGTGTTATTGACAACCTATATCGGCCATATGGACACTTGAAATGTTTCGAGCTCGCCATGGCGTGCGGAACAAATAGTGGCTTGGGTACATCGTGATGTACCCAAGACCGGGTAGTGGACATCGACAATATCAGTCGTATGAGGCCCGATATGAGCAGATATAGGGATCCTCAGAATGAACCGAAGGAACCAGAAGATGAGTATACAGAAGACAATGCTCCAATAGTCTTTACAGATCCTGGCGATGATTCTGTTCCAGCACCAGCTCCACCCACTTTGGTTCCAAAGGTGAAGATGACACCACCTAAGGAATTTAAAGCAGGACAGGACGCAGAAGTTTGGTTGGACACAGTGGACCGGTATTTTCAGTTCACTTATCCAGGAGTTCCAGACAAGGACCTGATCACAGTATTCCTGACTCTCATCCAAACCAATGACCGACACTATTTCCAGGTCGTGGCACAACAACCGGATGCCACATATGAGATGGTCAGAAGGATTTTCCTCAGTCAATTTGGCAACCCCCATAAAAGATCAGTGGCCAAGAAACACCTGATGGCACTGACTCAAGGGAGCCAGACTTTCTCAGACTATTTGCGCACGTTTACGTCACTGGCTGCTTTAGCAGCAGTTGATCTGAACGATGTGTTAATAAAGGACAGATTTGTCAGCAACATGGACCCTGATCTCCGCAGACAGTTCCAGTTAAGATTCCTAACAGAACAAGAAAGGAATAATCTGTCGTGGCAACAAACCACACAGATACTGCTCGACTTGAATTATGTTGTTCATTCGAAGCAGTCAGAGACCCTTCACTATCGGGGGCAGAAGGAACAGTCATCAGGAGGCCCAGTCAAAAAGGACAAGGACAAAGGGCGTGGCAGAAAGCCATATGACAAATCCAACAGGAAGTGGAATCAGAGCCAGAATGGCAGTCAAAACTCAAATGCCAATCAGAATCGGAGCAAAGGGAAAGGTGGAAAAAGCAAAGGTAAAGGGAAAGGGAAAGCACAGAATCCTTCTCAGCCTTGCCAACGTTGTGGTCGTACCAATCACGTCACAAAGGATTGTTTCTCCACCAAAACCCCATATGGAAAAGACATAAAAGGCAAGCCACCAGCTCAGAATCCTTTCAGGAGACAGCAGCAACAGAATCAGGGTGCTAAGAATGAGTCCGGAAAACTCATCAATACGATCAACACCCTGGTTAAGGAGCTGAAGAGTCAGCACGGCATCAATGCAGCAGTTGCAACTCCTGTTCCAGCTTCAGCCCCAGCTCCTCAGGGAAACTCTCAGGGTACTGCACAGGTACCAGTGTTGAGAGCACCCTCGAGGTAAATCAGCCTGAAGAAGCCACTGAAGCAAGTGGCCGGGTTGAGAGTATCTCAGAAGAAGTCCTTTCCAGTCTGACATTACAGTTTCAGCAAATGGACACTCCCTCTGAGCACATCGCACAGATGCAGTCTCAGACAGCACAACTGAAATCACAGAAGAAGTTGTTGTTGTACAAAGGGAAAGTATTTGGACAGAGTCCTCACATCTTGGTAGATCCAGGAGCTACATCGTCTTTCATCGACAGACAGTTTGCTGCTCAGCTTGGTATAACACCCACAGATTCTTCTTCATTCTCAGTGGGATTGGCTGGAGGAAGCCAACTACCTTGCACATCCTATCTTCCCAATGCTACATTCACGCTGGGTAAGTATAAGGACACAGAGGATTTCTACATCATTGACATGAAACCTTTCACTGTCATCCTGGGTCAAGATTGGTTGGAGAGGAGAAATCCACACATTGATTTCCAGACCAAAAATCTGACGATCACTAGGAAGCACTCATCAGGCTCCAGTGTCCGCACAGTATTATCCAGAGTTAAACAGACTCCAGGCTCAGATGGCCTTCCTGAAATGGAAATGGTCAGTGCCACCACCATGAGAAAGCACCTACGTCGTATTCGATCCAGTGGTTCGGCTGAAGAAGCCGTAGCTTATCTCTTCTTTCTCTCAGAGGTCGATGGTGAACTGGTCTTCGCAGCAGCAGACTCAGACACCACTATGGAAGACCCAGAGGTCACAACAGCACGTGATCAAATGAGGGAAGACTTTTCAGACATATTCCAGGAGGATCTTCCAGCTGGTCATAGGCCAAAACGGTTTGAAGGTGGTTATCATCAAATCAACATTGAACCTGGGCACACGCCGCCATCGCAGCCAGTTCGTACAATTCCAATGCCCATGATGGAAGAGCTCAAACGACAGATCATCAAATATGTCGACTTGGGTATCCTTCGTCCGTCATCATCTCCATATGGATGTCCTATCATTTTCGCTCCTAAGCCAGGTGGGAAGTGGAGGATGTGCTGTGATTATCGAGCCCTTAATAACATCACAATTAAGGACACGTATCCATTGCCACCTCACGACACCCTTCTTGAACAGCTAAAAGGTGCACGATGGTTTAGCAGATTTGACTTCAATCAGTTTTTCCATCAGATCCCTATGCATCCAGATGACATTCACAAAACAGCTATTCGCACCAGATACGGTTCCTATGAGTGGACAGTTATGCCTTTCGGATTGACCAATGCTCCTGCAACAGCTCTACGTGTAGGAAATCGGGCATTCTTCGACTTCATCGATCGGTTCCTTGTCATTTTCATGGATGATACTTGGCAGATATATAGTGCTGAGGTAATATATATCTAACTGGAGAGATAACCCCTGAGTTAAGGGTTACGGAATCAGAACGATAAAGTGTGTCTTGATAAAAGAGGTATACACATAAATACTAACGGGTGTTTCCCGTCTACTGGTGACGGTCACCCAGCCTACTATAGGAAGTGACAGGTGACAGTCTTTACTGTCGGTGTGTCATATCCAGCACACCACCTAGGGTGGTGACCGGAGCTAGTAGTGAAACGAAGCAAACAAACTCCCTACTCAACTTCAGGAGGAAACTGTAGCACAACTGGGGGCCTGTACTCTTGGTCAGGGCGGTCCCAGGTCACAGCAAGATTGTCAGATACTGTTGTTACTTTGCTAAAACCCTAAACACAGCTCAAATTTAGTGAGCTCCTCTGCACATCTAGGAAGCCACTCTATAGCTACTCTCTAGGCAGGCACGGTGTGACCAATCTCAGCCACTTGAGGTCCTCGGAGCTGGTGGCCCGGCTCGGAGCAGCGTGACTGTGAAGCAGTTGTCGGCCTCCGGGGCCGGCGGTGAATCATTCGTAGAAGAAATTGACGAATTCTCGATCACGGGAGGTTGCACCACACCGGGGTGCTGCCAAGTGCTGCCCGACGGTGGGGCCTCGCCCTACGGTCCTAGCAAATTGTAGTATGTGTACTAAAGGTGTCCTAAAGGCATAGTAAAGGACAGTTAGTACGTATGGGCGTTAGTATGCCGGTAGTATAATATATTACAGGCATACTAACGCCATATTGGCGCGTTAAGATGCGCGTACTACAGGCGTCCTAACGGCACTGCGCCTTAAGTATGCGTTGGCCCCAACTGGAGCAGGGGTGAGTGGTGGGGCACGTGTGGATGTGCAGATCACTGAGATGGCGTTTTATGGTGACTAGAAGGCCAGGGGAAGTTTATTCCGCGGAGTATGGTGGGATTCGGGGAAAGTATTACGCGGGCTGAGTTTCTCGGAAATGTAGGGACGTTAGGATGGCGTTAGCATGCCTCTAGGATGTCATTAGGAGGTTGGCGTTAGGACGTAGTTAGGATGCTCGTAGGCAAAGTTAATACGCTAATGGCACTCTAGCGGCACTGCGCCTTATAAAGTATGCGTTAGTTGTACTACTGCAGGGGTCGTTACCAAGGTCACAATTTGCAACTGCCTGCATGGCATGTGGCAAGTAAAAAATAAACTAGCAGCGATTCATGTCTCATACATCGACCTCGTCGTCGTCCTATGTCCTTGATCCCTCGAAGAAGTCGGCCGTTGGGTCGAGAATGACCGCGGTCTCCATGCACGGATGTGGTACAATAACAACCTGCTGTTCTACTCTATTGGCTAATATGAATGGCTCCATGTTGTCAAAGGCCGCGCGGTCTACGTGCGGGTTGAAGGTATAGACCGTCTTGGTCAAGTTATCCGGGCCGAGAATGGAGTGACGTCGACGGTACTCCTTGATCTGTTCGTCGGTCGGCTTAGCGAACCAATCGCATTTCAGTAAGATGTAGACCTTTCCTGCAATCTCCACCCGCAATATTCTCGTAATACGGCCGTGCCTGCATATCACCAAGCCCACGATTGTGTAAACAGCTAAGTTAGTATGTCGTTAGGACATTATGCGCATCCTAATCGAGTCATAACGACATCCTAAAGACATGTTAAAGGTAGAATAGTGCGTGCTCCTTTCTCACCTTGCCACGGATTTTGGCTCACCGTGCTCGTCCACTTCCTCACTCGCGAAGAAAGTGCGAAAGTAGCTGTGTACGGTACGCTTGTTCCGATCGGTCGTAGCCGTGCGGTAATCAGCGTCGCCGATCTTGACGTGCGTGAAGTTATAATTGTGTAAAAGTTATAACGTGAAGTGATCGTCATCCGAAGACGATGTCGGCGACAGCGGAGGACCGTCCACAAACAACTCGGCAGGCGGTGGCGGCCCGGGATGCCACTGCATCGGAGCCATATAGAGGCCCGCCGTTGGCGACGAGGCGGAATAGCACACGGCATGTCATGAATCACGTCAGCTGGCGAAGCCTCCGCAGCCGGGACTGCCGAGTCAGTCCACGTAGCACCACCGACCGGTGGACCCGTGCATGTGCGCGCACCGGCACCACCGACACCGGCAACGGCGTGCGGTGCGGCGGTGGCACAAATTATAAAGAGTGCGCACACCAAGGAGGAAGTGAGGAGAGACCTCGCGAACCTCGGAATGCCGTTCCCGTAGCCGTACCGTGGCCGCGGCGGTGTCACCGAGGCATCTTCGTCGTCATCGTCGCTCGTGGCGTAAGTCGCGGGCTTGTAGTCGATCACGCGTTCCGGCCCCTCAACCGCGGAGAGCAAATTCATGCTCGGGGCCGGCTCATCGGGCACCAACGCAATCCCCGTGCTCTCAATGAAGTCGGCAAACGTGCGGGTGACAGGAGGGCAGAGGGGTTCGGCGGACCGGTCCATTCCTCCTCGGACTCAATCGACGCGGGCGGGGAGTACGCGGGCGGCTCCGACACCACCGGCAAGTCGGCAGTGAAGGTGTTGACGTTGAATGTCGAATCCCCAGCCGTGCGCGCCAACTCGGAGAACTCGGTGACGGCGGACACGAGGGCCTCACCGTCCTCCTCGCAGAACGAGCACGCGGAGAGGTCGGCGAAGATGTCCGGCTTCCCGCCCGCGAGCATGCAAAGGGCGTCGAACTCCTCGGCGTTGTCGTGGTCGATGGCATGTTGAAATTTTGCGGCCAACACCGAGTTCTCGGCCGCCTCAGCGAAAGCGTAGGCCGAGAGCCCGGTTCGGCCCCCGTTCGGGCAGTCCCGATGCCAATGCCGCGCCTTGCCCTTCGCGCACACCTGATTTTGGCAGTACGGCACGGTCGCGCCGGTGTCGCGATGGAAGGCCACCTTCTTGGAGATGGACTGAGACCAATTGCCTCCCTTGGGGAGGGGCGAGGCCGCGAAACGAGTCTTGATGCGGCGGTCCGGCTTGTCCGCGCGAGGAGTAAATCCCCGCGGAGCCGGTCCGGACTCGGCGGTGTCGAGGAATGCGGACAATTGACGCTTCAAGTCGAGGACCATCGTCCTCAAGTCCGCGAGCTCACCGGGTCCACCGGAGTCATCGGCGGCCCCCTCCATGAAATGCGTGCCGTGAGAGTAGCGGTGTGCGGACCAAGGCACGGTATCGGTTGGTTCTAGGTGGTATTAGTTTTTTTCCGATAAGTCAAAAATAAGTATTAGTCGATACCGATATCCAATTTTTTTAATTAGTCGATACCGATATGCCATCCTAAGCTATTAACCGATACCAGTATTAGGAGAACAGGTATCAGTCGATTGCGATATTGTGATAGGTGCACAAATAGGTATCGAGTAATACCAATAAACTAATATATCGATATATCGGACTTATTCCGATAATTATTGTTCCATGCAAATGCTGGACTCTAGCACTCTACATTATAATAACAAAGTAGTCTAATTCATCGCTGCCATAAGTGCGTGCTCTATGGTACCCTCTTTTAGACACTTTCTAAGGTCATGTGTCATGCGCAGTGGAAGCGTGGTGGGCCCATAACCTGCGAGAACAGGTGTTCCGCTCGGATAAACAAACTGGCTAAGCTCCCTTAATCAGTCCGGCCGAGTGCTTTTATCATGCATCTCGGAAACCCGGATAATACGAAGTGATGACTGACAGTACAGTACTACTGTACTGTCATCCTAGCTACTAGCGGAGTCACGGTTCCGATCAGAGACGGGTCAGGCTAGGGGCTATCAGAGCCCATAATAATAACCCTGAACCTAAAGTCCAGCAGGTCACTATGCATTTGGCCGCAGGCCTTACTGCCTCCTGAGACAATCGTGCCCAAAACCACACACCGATGTCTTATTAACATACGCTCTCCGTCGTATATGAACACACTTCACACTTTAGTAATACGTACGTATGCACCTGGTAAAGGTAGACTTCCCGAGGCATTCGTAAGTAAAATACATGAAATTATGATTGCAGATACACGCACTCACGTATGTCGGCATGCGCACCTGTTGTTGGCGATACCAAGCACTCTGGAGGTAGGCACCACTCCAACCAGTGCGGGTGTCGTTATCTTTGGGGGGCGTAGTCTCTGGCAGGTCGTGCTTCGACTGGCACGTGTGCAATAGCTTTAGGCCGATGATGCTGTGGCTAAAGTGTGAAGACATTCCACGTAGGCTCTTAAATACCTCTTTCACACCGTGGCTTTTCAAAAACTCGAGCACACACAACGCCAGTAAGTGGCAGTTGCACTCGTGGCCATCGAAAGCCCCCCCACCCAGAAACGATGTTCGAAGCAGAGTCCGATGCTGTGCAGTGCACAAACTCGCACACAGTGTCCTTCTCGTCGTCAAAAACACCCACTCCCATCGCTGCACACGCTTTCTTAGTGGCTACGAGAATCTCGGCGGCAGTGTGACGAACATCAGAAAACGGCACAGCAGCCAACAATCTTTGCTGCAGTGTGAAGTCAGCGTCCAACCAATATGCAATAATGCCGAAAAGACTAATGCCCCCTTCAGACCATATGTCGCCAGCGATGCTGGGCAGAATGCCCTCTTCGAGCAAAGCCAACAATACATCACGCGTTCGTTCCCTCCCCTCCGCGGATAGCTCGAGGACCTTTTGCACGACGAGCTTGTACGTCGGCAGAGTATATCCGCCTTGAAATATGTAGTCAAAAATATCGCGGAGTTCGTCCCCAGTCAGCAGCATACGTCCCCAGTCAGCTGAGCACGAGAGAACGCATATTGCACACGCGCCGAGAACAAAGGCAAACAAAGTTCACAAAGCTGCGTGTTCCGAAAGTGTAGGGCACGCACCTACGCCTCCTTACGATCCATAGCGCGAACTTCTTATGTAGAACGTCACGTTTCTCAGTTGAAACTTGGGGGCGCATGGCCTCGATAGTCCCAGTATCAGGGATATCATGCCCAGGGTTGCTGCTCTCGACGCTGACGCCCTCGGCCTTCTTCTCAGCGAGGACCAACTGGCAGAATGCATCTTGATGGACGTGTGAGAGATGACTGCGCATATTGCTTGTGTTGCCACAATAAGCTGCAGGGGTAGAGTTCGGGCCACACAACTTGCAAACCGTATGCGTGACACGACCGTCGGTCTTGGTGATCCAGTAGTAGCCCCACACCTTAGCCCTACGCTTCGTTTTGCCGTTCTTGGGGTCGAGTAGCTGTCCATCTTCCTCAACTTCTGTGGTCATCCAACGAAAGTTAGATAATGATTGTTATACGCACACACACACACAACGAAGCGGGCCGGCGCGTAAATAGTGAAGGGGAGTCTTCCATCGTTTCATACCTGGTGCATCATCTCTTTCTTGCTCATCGCCATCGGCGTTGGGTGCACTTCTAGCTGTCGACAAGCGTTTACGTTTATTCCCTGCCTCTCTAGCCTCAGACTCCGCGGCTTTCTCGGCTTGCTCCTTGCAGAACGTTGTGATAGCGTCTTCCGAACCTGGCAGGTTCTCCACGGGCTCCCACGTATCGTGCTGAGTTGCTAACCCCTCCCAGCCGACGAGATACTGGTCTACGCCGTAGCACTTCCTGTGCGCTTTGATTTCCCTCACTTGGTATTCCACATCGTCACTCCCAGCGCAGTCATACGGATGATTCTGAGTGCGTTTGACCAATCCTTTGCCTTGGGCAACCAACACAACGTCTGTGTGATTCGCCTTTCTACGTTTAGGTCCGCGAGTTCGAGCCATGATATTTTAATTGACAAATGAGACAATTGGTCCGAAACACCCACTCGAGTTACGTTTTTATGGCGGGGTGGCAAGGGGCGGATCGATGCTTCGATGGGTCCGAAAATCACACACTCATTCCGTAAGTCGATGAAACCTTAACGCCATAGGAGAATGGCAATATGGACGAATGAAAGCAGAGTGGAGTGCGATCCAAAGATCGATACCGATTTTCCGATTTTCCGATATTATTTCCGATATGTCATGGATTTGGTATCAGTTGATACCGATAAGTGGAAACGTGGCATTAGTCGATTGCAATATGCGTCCTCAACCTATTAGTCGATACCAATAGTGCGCAATGCAGTATTATTAGTCGATAGTGATATTCCGATACCGACATAAAAAGGTATCGATTGATAGCCGGATATTACCGATATATCGATATATCAGTTATCGGCAGTTATCGATACCGTGCCTTGGTGCGGACGCCGTGGCGGTGCCCGCACGCACGTGCTCGAAGTAGCATTCACGCACCCATTGTTGAATCGTGAGGAGGTCGTGAGCGGCTCGTTGATCGTGGAGAAGCAACCGTGACACCAACGGCTGGTAGAAGATGGTGTCGAGGGACTTGATGAACAGCGCCTTCACGTCCTCATCGTGGAGTGTCGCCCGCGTCCTCGCAGCCTTCAGAGCGGCGTTGAAGTCGCTGATCTTGTCATGCGGGTCCACGCCCGCAGAGATGCGGATGCTCAACATGTCCGCTTGACCCTGAAAGGGGTCACCCGCCGGGATCATGCGGCGGGCAAACTCAAGAAGCACCCGCTTACCGTCGTTCGGGAACGTGGAGTGCGAGGAGTCCATCCAGTCCGCTGCCGGCGACGCGGGGTCAACCATGAGCTCGAGCGTGGAGAACAATAAGGCGTTGGCCTCCACGCGGATGGGAAGGGCAGCATCGTCCAGCCGGAAAAGGGGTTCGAAGCCAATGTCCTCCGTGGCAAATGCTGTCTGCAGCGCAGAGACCATCCTGGCGAAGAGTGCGGACGCGTGGCACTCAGTTCCCGAAAATCGCCCGTTCTTGTCCTCGAATAACTTTTGACGAACGGACTTGGAGACCTTCATGTCGAAGTGCTCCCGTTGGAGTGTGCGCACCGAGGCTAGGAACGCAGCACCCGCTGAATTGGCAGCCGGCTGAGCTGCCGGCGGCGTGGCTGGAGTGTTGGCGTGTCTCGCAGCCGCTGAATCAAAAATCGTGCGCGTCGGCGATTCGCCATGCTAGCGGTGGCTCGAGTAGAAGCAACCATCGTGAGAAGGACTGAAGGGGCGGAGTGAGGCAGTGAAACGTGAGATGCGCGGCAGTGTCGGGCGGCCAAGAAACGCGTGGGTCGCCGATACGGCAGCCGTGAGAGATCAAATAATTCCGGGAAGTCGTGTGGTAGCGGCGGCCGATACGCAACGGTGTGGGATCCAACAAGAAAACGTAAACCAGTCCAACGTTAAGCCCCGTAAGAAAATCGTTCTCCAACCGGTGCGGCGTGCCGTAAATCAACCCATAAAATTTAGGCCATACCCGTGACTGCCGGCACTCTCACGCGCGGAGCGCCTCACTCCATCCCAAGCGTCCGAGCTTAGCCACTCATGGTGGCAATCTCGCAGTGGCTAAATAAAGCGCAAGTGGGGCCAAACCTGGCAGATATATAGTGCTGAGGTAATATATATCTAACTGGAGAGATAACCCCTGAGTTAAGGGTTACGGAATCAGAACGATAAAGTGTGTCTTGATAAAAGAGGTATACACATAAATACTAACGGGTGTTTCCCGTCTACTGGTGACGGTCACCCAGCCTACTATAGGAAGTGACAGGTGACAGTCTTTACTGTCGGTGTGTCACATCCAGCAATACTATCGTATACAGTCCGGACTTTCACAGCCACGTGAGTCATGTCCGACAGTTTCTCCAACGTTGCAGAGATCACCAGTTCTTCATCAGGCCTTCCAAGGTGGAGTTGTTCGTCAGATCCATAGGCTTTATCGGACATCACATCTCTGAAGCAGGCTTATCCATCATCGAAGACAGAATCCGAGCAGTCATGGCAATTCAGCCTCCAGTGTCTTATGGTCCTACCGTCGGAAAGCAGCCTCTACGCCGTATGGCTAAAGATGGCAAGTCATCCCTTCGGTCATTCTTGGGCATGGTCGGTCAATTTAGGAGATTCATACCAAAGTTCTCCAAGATTGCCGAGCCGCTCAATCGTCTCCTTAAAGATAATGCAGAGTTTGTCTGGGAATCTGAGCAGCAGCTGCTGGATGTGACACCCCGTGTGTGTCACAGTCCTCTGTCTGTACTAGTACTCCGTACAGTACGGCTGTCACAGGTTTAGGGTTTCCGGCTTAAGCCTCGGGCCGAGGACACTCAATCTAACTTGACTTCTTATGTTATCTTAAGTGTAAGCATTCTGTGTTTCAGCACCTCAATATATAGCCGGCACTATATATCCCACAGCAGCAGGCATTTGATAACCTCAAAAGTGCCATCTGCAATGCTCCAGTACTACAGCTTCCAGATCAGAAACTGCCATATATTATGGAGGTCGATGGATCAGGCACACACGTTGGTCAAGTGATACTCCAGGATCAAGGAAAAGGTATGAAGCCATGTGGCTATCACAACGTCACTCTCTCCGATACACAAAGACGTTGGCTTATTCCTGAGATCGAGCTATTTGCCATTGTGGAGGGCTTCCGATTCTTTCGCCACATCTTGTTGGGAGCTCCTGAGACCATTGTACGCTCAGATCATCAGCCACTAGTTTATTTCCAGTCTACATCCACACTAAGCCCCAAACAGGCGAGGTGGTTGGATGAGCTCTCCGAGTACAACTTCCGAATAGTGCATATTTCTGGCGAGAAGAATAAGGTTGCAGACGCACTCACTCGTATCTTTGCACTCTTTGAACTCACTGATTGTCTGCAACATATAGACGATCAGCGAAGTTCCAGTCATGCCGTCTGCAGATCCTACATTCATTGCTCTTATATCTTCTTCATTAGCTCATCAGCTTCACGACATCATTATATCCGAGTATGATCGTGACACATTTGCACAAACTATATTGGCTAAGCTGACATCATCGACTTCATCACAGTCAGTCAGCAGCTACAGCTTCGAGCTCATTCAGGGGTTGATCTATCGCAAGACCATATATGGCAGACAGCTGTACATTCCACCTACAGCCAGAGTCCCTACAGACGACGGTGAGATCACAGAGCTTCGCCACATTCTCCTTCATGAGTGCCACTCAGCCACCATTTCTGGTCATGTAGGCAAAAATCGCATGTTTCATCTACTGCGTAGCCGATATTATTGGCCAGGAATGACGACGGCAGCCATCCAGTACATTCGGGAGTGCCCCGTTTGTCAACGCCAGAAAACGAGGCGACACAAACCTTATGATCAGTCACATATACGATATTGTGTGCCTAAGACAAAATGGCTTGATGTGTCTCTTGACTGGATTATTGATCTGCCTATCACCACTAATGGGCACGACAATATATTTGTGGTAATGTGCCAATTCTCTCATCGCTGTCATCTCATTCCTTTCAGCATGACCTGGACAGCTCAGCATACTGCTTCTATATATATGCAGCATATCTTCAAGCTCCATGGTCTTCCGAGGAACATCATCTCAGATCGAGACCCCAGATTCACCTCTACATTCTGGCAGACACTGTGGAAATCTACTGGTACGAGATTGTCTATGACGTCTTCACACCATCCACAGTCGAATGCAGCCAATGAGAGGAGCCATGCCTTCATTGAGGATATCCTCAGGTACTTTTCAATTTGTTGATTCATGATTCGATATTCACCATCCTCTGGTTTATAAACTGATTAGATGGTATTTTTTCATCCACAGGTGTTGTTGCAATGATACTTCAGCCAATTCGTGGGAGGACAAGTTGCCTCTGGTGGAGTTTGCAATTAACAACACAGTTTCTGCATCTACTGGTTATTCACCATTCTATCTCGACTCGATGGCGCAGCCACTTTCGCCTCATGACCTTGCAATCACTATTCCGCCAGAAGCTCCTGTTCCAATACAGAATGCTATTCGAGATCATTTTGACCAGTACTCGGCTGTACATGCCAATGCGGTAGACAACATTTCCCGAGCAGCAAAAATTAGCCAAGCCAGATTCAATAAGACTCACATGCCCCGGCAATATGCAGTAGGGCAGAAAGTTCTTTTACGGACCGAGTTTATCCAATGGACTGGTTTGACAGAGGCAGGCAGGCACTTCAAGCAGCCATATATTGGGCCGTTTACTATATCCAAAGTGCTAAGCCATGGGCGTGCATACGAGTTAGATTTCGGAGACCTCGATATCCGTATTCATCCGGTACAGCCTGTATCCAGAATAGAGTTGTATAACGACTCGATCCAAGCACCTTTGCCTCTGCCACAGATGATCACCGAAGAAGGGCAACCATTGTTTGAGATATCACATATACTCTCAGATAAGATCACTAGAGGTGTCAAGTACTACTTAGTGCGATATGCAGGCGACGGCCCTGAGCATGACACCTGGGTCAAAGCCACATAGCTGACCAATGCGGCAGACATAATAGCTGCCTATGAAGGCTAAACATTATATTAAGCCCGATGCCCTTACTTCTTGTAATATATACTAATACATGTCGATCATCTATATACCTTGCTCTTAATGTTTTATCATTATGTTGCATAGAAGCGGGAAATTGATCCTTCCTTGCTAAAGGTGTAGTGAGCCTTGTACAAAATCATACCCTTGCACAGATACGCACACATGCGAGATATCATATCTGTGGATAAATAAAAACTGCTAAATGCTACCTTTGCCAAGACCGTGGTTAGTCATCGGATTCTGTAGCCAGTCATCCGAAGCTACCGGAGACATCGACTGAGGTAGACGGAGTTGTGATCCTAAGTTATGCCCGACAAGCATAACTAAAATAAATTTCACATTAGTACGTGGCGAATCCACTCTCACTCATCGCGACAGATGTTCGTCAAAGCGTGCGTACTGGACCAATAATTCAGGAGTTGAGCAAACCGGGTAAAGGATTATAAGTCCAATCCCGTTAAGCAGGGCCACTCCGTTTGCATTAAAACAAGCCCCCGGTGAAATAACTCCGGAAACATCCAAAGGGCTCCCCATGACCGCTGTGAACCTCCGAAGTTGCTTCAAGAGGGGAGGAAGGGTTGGGTGCACAATATATAATAACTGTGGAAACGAACAGCAAACGATCAGTTATATATATATAAGGCCGAGAATCGTGCGATTATAAATCGTTAAATCGTGGGATCATCGTTCGCAAAAGCGACGACGGCTAGCGCAATAATCCGTAACGTACACCTCGGATACCTTGAATCGTCACTCTGAAACACGATACGTGTGGATCAATCAGCGATCCAGCGTCAATCTGTATCACGAAACGCAATTCATTGAACCTTGAATCGTCACTCTGCAATACGATACGCAATTAAAAGGGGGCTACATCCTAAGAACTGTAAGGCATTAACTTGCTAAGGTGAGGGACTAAAGTGGACTCAGTTCCCCCCAAAATCCTAAAAACACCATGAGGGACGCCTCAAATCGGTGTAAGAAGACTGGTACCAGCAGAAGCAACAACAACAAAGACATCAAAGACATATACAAAGGTATGCCCGTTGTGAGGTCACAACTCTTTTAAGAGGGGAGATCGGTCAGGGTTATGACCGATGGCACATGTGTCATACATGTCATACGTGTCAGACATGTCATACCATGTAATGTCATGCCGAGTCATGTCATATATTATAATGACAGACAGTCGTCAGTACGGTCGACTATGACTGTACATGTCATCGAGATGATAAGTCACATCATCTGTCATTTATTCAAGGAAAGACTTGAACGACACCTGTCATCGAGAGGCCCGGTAAGTCGGACTGGAAGATGGCGAAGCAAGATACTATCTTGAAGTACCGAACGGTTCGGAGAAGAAATCATCTTCGCTTCTAGCATGTGCGGAACAAGCATGCGGGTATCATAGGGCGAACGCATCATTCGTTCTGTCGATACCAGTCGTTCAACCAATGCCTCGGGTTCACAACCCAATAGCGGTACCATCTGTGAGATGGGAGGCATTCGGTATAGATGAGCTAGCGTTGTGCTAGAGCAGTATCTTCGGACGAAGTCTGCACTCATCACCCGCTCATAAGCTGTGCGTGTGTTTACTGTTCAATAAACACTTGCACTATCTATTATATCATATATTTCTGAAGGCTCGCGATAGCAGCCTTATCAAAAGCCCCCAAAAAGCCGAACCCCTGCCGGTTCCCTGGCGGGAACTTTGCGGGCGCTTATATGTACGTCCTCCGAGTGCACTACCCGATTTATGGGAGAAGGGTTATCGCATCCAAGTCATGTGCGCGGGACTAGGCAAATAAACATGATGGCTGATTTATGCTACAGATAGTGGAGTGATACCCCCTCGACTTTGCGGAGGGCGATTCTCAATCATTAATCAGGGTCGAAGCATACTATTTATAGTCCATAATAGCGGTACTAGAGCGCCACGAATTGCCAATGGTGCGTGTTTCAGTTAATGTATAAGCTGAAGCCAATCGTGCAAAAACCTAAAAATATACCATGTTGCGCCCCTGTCCACTCCCGATGCATGGGACCAAATTTCACAATACACTGATGGAATACACATGTGGGTCACATCATGCAACGCCCAGTGGCGCACCCTACTTGCAATAAACGCTTTATTGAAAACCGCCGGGATGTGGCCACCCAACACATAATTCATTTTTAAGTACGACTTGCTCGCCAATATAGTGGTTCCACGCCATTGCGACACTAAAGAAGACGCCTATTAAAAGCACGATAGGTAAACTGTGAGAACAAACACACAGTGAAGCACTACTAACAGGGTGCTACGCTCGCATATGTCAACCGTGAAACTGTGAAGCTATACACAAGATAATCCGAAGTGATATACCTTCCGCTGAAAGAATGTGATGACAGCCCCTAGGAAGTCAGGTGTGGAAATGACAGATGCTAGAATGAACTGTCTGACTACCGAAGTCGATATCGGAGATGGCGCTGATGACAGTGAAGTAGTCAGAGTAGTCGAGCCGTATCGGTGATGACACATATGACTATGACACTGTCGGCGTGCCAAATCCAGCACACCACCTCGAGTGAGGTGGGCAGACCAGAATGCATACACTCATACCAATCTCCAGTCCAGACCAGAAAGAACCACAATCATGTCTGCCAGGGCTGAAAACCCCAAAAAGCTGGACAAAGTCCACACGGTCCTGGCAGACCTATCAGCTCCCTGTCTCTAGTGCCACTCCTCCACCGGGGGAATAGTGTGCTGCTGTGCCCTGGGGGTCCGCACACCGCGGTGTCATGCAGCCGGATGCTTCGTCAGGGATATGCCAAGGAGTACCCGAATTCAACGTCCTATTGGGGTCCAGCGCTTCGTGAATAAACTCGTCTACGACACGTTGGCTTACATCGTCGAGCCCGACACCGTCGCCTACGGCTCCCTGCTGGGAACGAACTCCGCGGCTGACAGAGATGGGCGACGGGCTTTGGTCGACTTGATCAAGGGATGCGTGCCCCCTGCGGTGCGCCAAAAACACCAAGCGGAGCATTCTGCGTTGGTGTACCCCGCTCGTGTAGACCCGCGGCCTATTATGTCCATGGAGCAGAGGCTGGTGTGCGAGAACAGGGCAGTGGACTGGACACCCACGGCTGCGACACGTAAAGCGCAGCTTTGGGAGATCCTCGACCCCGTGTTGTACGCGGCGGTAAAGGTAAAATACCCGCGACTTCAAGATTTACATGCGGCGAGTATTGCGGAGCTCTCTGATTTGGTGGCTTCCATTTACGTGTCGTGGGAGCAGTACGCAGGCAGTACCCCTGGAACCGCAGTGCTGTGGTGGGGGTGCCTGGCGACGAGAAGACGGACCGCGACGACATCTTGGACAAGCTTCTCGCGAGGCTCGACAATATCAAGGCCTTCATGAAGTCTCAACGCATGGGAGGTGCGCCGGCGGTGATGCCCAAGCGCCACCGCAAGGGACTCGACGGTTTCCGTGTGGGGGTCGGGCACGACTCGAAGGTGGGATTTGATCGTGAGGCGAGGCGGGATTTGCCCCGTTGCCCGAGGTGCCCCACGGCGGGCGACGGACGCAAATTTCATGCGTGGGCGGAATGCCCGCTTGGCGGGAAGCGGCAGCCCGCCGGCTCGGCGGCGGCATATTGCCAGCCGGTGGAAGATTGCACGCAGGAGGTACTGCACACCCTGGCGCTGTTGTGTCAAGCGTGTGCCAGTCTGCCGCCAACAATGGGGCGGCAGCATTCCCTACATGGAACCCGGGTTGAACCCTGCTTTTTTAATCCATCGTTCAATCCGACAGGTTTTGATTCGGATACGGATCCTCAAAATGTATGGCTCCGTCGGAGATAGGTGGGGGTGGAGCCCCGATAATTTGGAGGTCCGAGATTTTTGATGGACCCGGAGCCTGGAAAATAATATGGCTTCGTACACGGATCCCGGGTTGGACCCGACCCCGTCGTTGATACGGTGAGTCTGTAAAACCATGTTAATTTTCAACCCAGTCATTGGTACACTTGTTTTGGTGCGGAACCGCGCAACAGTTGAGGAGGGAATGCAACACGGTGGGCGTACATTAAAGAATAACGCATGCTATAGCGATAATTGTTGCATGTTATAAGTAATGTGAACTGCATGATTTTCTCTATGGAAAACCCAGCTTTTTCGTTGAGGATTATATTGGAGCGAGATTCGTGCATTCTACCGCCGGAGGGCCTCCTCGTGGGAGTATAGTTTTCATAGAGTCCATTACTGTACATTGCTTGCTGGTGGCTCCGACTACAGTGCCCAGTACGCGTTTGACTAGTGTTGTGCCCCTCTGCTTCCTTGAAAGGAGGAATATTTTTCCTGCCAAGTGCAGTCTGTTATGAATGCGGGGAACAATATTTTCTTGAATAGACGTTCCGAAGGCTTTGCCTTTCACATCGACGTAAATGTTTTACTATTGCAGTTTCCGTATTGGGGGAATCCTTACACTCTAGACCATCTGTGACCAATATGCAGCACACGCATATACAGCACAACACAGTTACTCACGCATGTGTATGTACTTGAAGTTTGTGGCTTTGGCTTATTGATTTAAATGTGGGTAAACACTGCTTATCCCTCAGAATTCTGAAATGAAATTAAGGTGGTATGAAGCTAAACTAGACGCCTATGAATGATCGCATTAGGCGACAAGCATATAACACAGCACCCTCCGTCAAAATTGAAGAAAACCACCATAATATGGACAGCTCTTTGGGGGCCAATACAAAAAATGACACCTTGTATATGCAACATGTCAGATACTTACATCCACACCTGCGATAAATCAATTGGCGAGTCCGTCTTTGTGAATGCGGCGTATTGGACGCTGGGCATGACCTACAATGTCCATTGAACACTTTCCTTATAATAATTTGTCGTTTTTAAACAAAATCACGGCTGTTGTGTGCTTCTAGCGCAGGGCCGCCCACTCGCTCCCTACCAGCATCGCATAATTATATGGAAAGGTTTGATCAGGCGGCCGGGTGACCTGTTTGAAAAGTAACATGTTTCCAGAGAACTGTTTTAAGAGGAAAGCAAGGTGGTCTCACGGTCAGCAATGTGTATTTTTAGATGTGGCAAGCCCTAATTATGAATCAATGTACTCACCTTATAAATAAATTTGTTGATGCCCATCACGATTTCTGGAAAGGTATATACGGCTGGATGAACATTGAGGTGCCCAAAACCTTGAATTGCCGGTATTTTGACAAATTGCGCATTTTTAAAAAGGGAGATCAGTTTGTGAACAAATAGTTTCCGATGGAAAATCACCTATTTGCCCAAGGCAGCATGCTCACAAAAACTTAAGCAAGATCCCTAGCTAAAGATGTGTATACCGACTCCATGACCACTGACTTGCCATTTTTTTTTGCAAAATTTACCAATTTTCTGTTTTCTATGAGAATAAAAAGTGGTCTCATAGTTTTGAATACGGTACTATCAAATAAAGTTTCAGAAGAAAAAATCAGAGTAGATCATCTTTTTGGCGGAAGCCAACTCCTTATACTACGAAGACTGCAGTCTTCTGTGACAAAGTATTTTCTGCGCATTCCCATCATTTCTTTCTTGTTTGCATAATCTTGAAGCCACATCTCTCGCAAAGTGCAAACCATCCTTGGTTTCTAAGTCTAAGTTTAGATTCTATTCGTAAACAGTGGGGAAAGGCACTTTTACTGGTTTCACTGCTTGCTCTCCTATCCAATATCCGTGCCCAACCGGGACACACGAAAACCTCTGCAACTACCAACTGCAACTTCAAGCGCTGTGCCTACCCAGCATAGGAAAGAGCATACTCCAGAAGGAACAGGAGAAGTCGTGATTCGTAAGGAGCATGCAAAACAGCAAAGTGTCCAGCAAGTGATTGAAAATGGAGACTTTATTTCACCATCCCCACGTCTTGCACGACCCGTCGCTTTACAACAGCAGATGTGTGGCTTCAGACAACCATTCCTGGTTGCGGACTAGCTGCGATGAGGATACTGAGTTTCTGATTGATAGCCGTCAGCTCGGAGTTCACTTTTTCAGTCAGTGCAGCCATGTTCGCTTCAAGTTTGTTGAGAGCGAGTTTCTGCAACCATCCATGCTCAGCATCAGCGCAAAATCGCAACAGCTCAAACAAGTCACCAAACGTTCGTTTTGTTTGACTGGACAGGTGGGCCTCAACACTGAAACACAGCCCTCGTTGCTGCACTTTAAAAAAAACAGATTGTGAATAACCGTTTCTTATATTCGGGGAGGTTACACATTGCAGCTTTCAAAGGGGTATATTTAACTGTCCTCTCTCCAAGTTAAGGAGCCAGCTGGTCATAAGCGCTGTCAACTGTCATCACATTCTGTTGGTGTACTACAGCATCGTCATTAAAAAAAGCAAATCGGGAAAAATAAATATTTTCAGATCGCATATCCTTTTCAGCGATTTTCTCAGAGGTAGAAAGGGGCTACACTTAGCTGCTTAGAAGCCACGTTGGTGCGGCAAGAGTCTATGGCCTAGTCTCAGGAAGCCACGTTGGTGCGGCAGAGTCTATGGCCTCGTCTCAGGAAGCCACGTTGGTGCGGCAGAGTCTATGGCCTAGTCTCAGGAAGCCACGTTGGTGCGGCAAGAGTCTATGACCTAGTCTCAGGAAGCCACGTTGGTGCGGCAGAGTCTATGGCCTCGTCTCAGGAAGCCACGTTGGTGCGGCAGAGTCTATGGCCTAGTCTCAGGAAGCCACGTTGGTGCGGCAGAGTCTATGACCTCGTCTCAGGAAGCCACGTTGGTGCGGCAGAGTCTATGGCCTAGTCTCAGGAAGCCACGTTGGTGCGGCAAGAGTCTATGCCCTAGTCTCAGGAAGCCTCGGGATGCTCCTCGGGGGCGGTGACTCAAACCAAACTCAGAAATGCCCCAGGCAACGACAAATACTCACCGTAGGCGCATCATCTAAAGCAGGAGAAAAAGGAGATTTTGCTTCGGCGCTCAGAACATGTCTGTACAAGTCGTCGTCATCGTTTAATTTTATAGTTTGCCTGTCAGGTGAGAAAACGCCCTTTACCACCACCCACAAACCACGCTCAACACCAAGCTTTAAGGAGAGCCGTTCGAGGATGCAACTGGTATTCATCTATCTTGACAACTAACAGTAACTTTAGCTGCGAGTTAATAAAATTGTAAGGCGTAAGGAATGGCTCGGTGTATGATAGAGGACACGGCTACCATCAGCAATGGGCACCAAGCTGCTCAAAGATTACTGCCCTATCGCACCGGCCATCAACTTCTCATCTTTACCTGGCGAGCATTGTACGTCTTGACCAGGTCCTTGTATAGGTGGGGATAAGAGATCAGCATCACCTCCAGATCCTCGAGATCGAGCTTGCATAGCTCACACAGTGTCCTGCGCGACGAAGCCTCTTGTTCAGATACTGCACTGCAGTACAAAGCACTTGGGCCCTACGGTGCAAGCTACCTACAGACCTCCATGAGAAATACAGTCACGGCCATCAAAGGATTCAAACTGATCACACATCCCTACCTCAAGGGAGTTACAAGGCCTCCCTACCTCAAGGGAGTTACAAGGCCTCCCTACCTCAAGGGAGTTACAAGGCCTTCCAGCAGATCTGCGGTGGGGTAAGTAGCGAGATGGTCTGACACAGAGGACCTTGGCTCCACTTGGTGAAACGCATCCAGTGAGAGGCGCAGCAAACATACCGGGCTCGTATGTTTTCTTGTCTCTTGTGGTTCCCGAGGACGCCTCCTTCCCCAAAATAGCTGCCGCACTCCAGGACCGTGATCACCTCTGCCAGCTTCAAATCCATCACGTCAACGAGGCCGCTGGAGATGATGTACATACAAGTCCCAATCTCCCCTCTTTGGAAAATGACGCAATTTTTCGTGAAACTCACCTAGCCACAAACCAAATGAATTTGTCAGGCACTGGACCCGAGTATGAAACCCAGAGCACCGTGGATAAGAATCCCGATACGAAACTGCCCGGCAAGAGCAGTTGCAGTGCAGAGGTCCGGCGAGTGCCGGAAGGAGAGCTAAAGTACGAAGCAACCTCTTAAAATTGCGAGATAGCGGAATGCAATTGGTTTTCAAGACATTTTGCAAGGGCACCATGCCATACCCGCCGCAGACGAGTGCACAACTCCGTGACGAAGACATGATCGTCCACTTTATTGTCTCCATTTATGTCGAAAAAAGAAGCCTGTCCAAACACGTACACATCCCAGTACCCATTGCCATGAAAACTTCGTTGCGCCTCCTCTTCGCCCCCCCCACCAGGACTTGAAAGTGAAACTTCATTCATGCCTCCTCTTCGCCCCCCACCAGGACTTGAAAGTGAAACTTCATTCACTGCGCCTCCTCTTCCCCCCAGGACTTGAAAGTGAAACTTCATCAATGCGCCTCCTCTTCGCCCCCCCCACCAGGGACTTGAAAGTGAAACTTCGCGAGCATTCTGGTTTATATTTGCCTGAGAAAACACTTCAGAGGAGTGGGAGCATCCCAGCCTCGCAGCGATGGGAACACTCCTGAAACAGCCGGACATACAACACACGCCCTGCTTTGAGCTCCAGAGGCACCTGAGCTTAGCTGCAAGAGGTGAACACAAACTTTGTCGACAACTGGCAACCTCAACGGTAAGAGTAGACTGGCCACATTAACGGAGAGGGAAAGAGCCAGGAGGGAAGACCTTCACAATAATATTCCCGTAATTGTGCTCTAGGATTGCGTATCGAAGTTCGTAAGGCAACTCCTTCAGCAGCGTGCGTTGGTCATATGCCTGAGGGTGAACGGCCACAGGCAAACCCCGTTGGCACAGCGTGAGCCTGACTCACTTTCTCTTTGCCATATCTGACTGCAACAGGCAAACCCCGTTGGCACAGCGTGAGCCTGACTCACTTCTCTTTGCCAAATCTGACTGCAGCAGGCAAACCGGTTGGCACAGCGTGAGCCTGACTCACTTGCTCTTTGCCAAATCTGACTGCAGCAGGCCCCCCACGGCGCACGCGGGCGACATGGCACGTTCAAAACATGTCAGTGCGCTGTCAGCCCACTGGAGCGAACGGTAATCCTAGCACTTTTTACCGTAATAACTTTCGAAACCCAGTCCTACATGTTGAACACAGCACTTAAGGTTCGACTCAGAGTGTGCATATTTGATATATCAGCGATGTATTGGCCTGGGGCAGGCCTCGGCCAGAAGCTCCAAGGCTCAAAGGCTCGAGGCAGATTAAAAACACGATTCCCAACAACGCCCGTCGAGACGAGCAAACAAAAAACTCGGAAGGCCCTCACTACACGTACATGGACAAAGCCCTCAGTCCACGAGCTAGCACGTGTGAAAAGTATTGGAGAATCTCTTGCGTGTATGAGGAGTTTTACTGTTTATCGATAGAAAGAGGAGCACACCTTGACCTCCTGCTGGCGGAAGTATGACAGGACTGCTTTGGTATCAGCAGGAGTCAGCTCAGCATCACGGATGAAGGCAGACACGGATTCCATTTTCGTATCGTGGGCACGCTGCGACAAATTCGCGCTCTGCATCACGTCTGACATGGTGCTAATAATGCCACTGCCGCATAGCACAACCGCCAGCGCCATCCCCCTCACGTCAGTTCAGTTTTGCAACTGAGCTTTGGTTTTGCTAGGAAGCCACCTCGTGTACACCCACAGTGTGATGATGCAGGGACAGACCGTCAGTACTACTGACCTGAATACGAAGCCTCCCAAAATCATACCAAAAATTGCAAATACACGCTCTGCGCGCGTGGTCGCTGAAATATCTCCATACCCGACGGTGGTCATTGTAGTAAAGGCCCAATACATAGTGGCAATGTACCGATCTGTGACATTCTCCGCATCTGTGTCTTCGTCATGGTAGTTCGCATATACCCACGGTGTTATTTCCCCAGATAGCGTTTGATCCTCCTCATCACTCGTTCGCCACTCCTGCCACAAACACAAAGATACTGTTCGGAGCACATATTCATAGAGAAGGCCGGCAGCAGCTTCGGGAGGACGCGCGAGGTCTGGTTGAGATGCCGGTAGCACACACCACGCCTGGGCGGACTACCGATAAGTAGAGCACGGTACGATAATGCGGATGCCAGCACCGCGGACCCACAACGTCCAGGTTCTCACAGCACGGGAAGCACGGAGTGGGCAGTCCGGAGTTCCGGAGTGGAAAAGGGACTACCTGAGTGGAAAAGTAGAAGAAGAAGCAACTCAAAATATGACCAAGATATAGGAGGAGCACGAACAGCTGTTGGATCAAGCCGCGTGAACAAAGCCTTCAGCAAGACGAAGTGCACCACCTCAAGCTCCCCGAGTTTGGCCCACCAGGGCGATTTGACCGCGTTGTGCAAGAGAAGGGCACAGGTAGGGCAAGCGCACAATTCTTGCGGTGAACGAGTCAGGCACAGGCAGTAGGCATATAGCGGCAGGTCCAGGTCCCAAAAAAGGGGATTTCCTTGATTGAAGCTGGAGCTGATGAAGGCAGCACATGGTACGTCGTGCGCCTGTTGTTCAAAGCTGGAGCTGTTGAAGGCAGCACATGGTACGACGCGCGCCTGTTGTTCAAAGCTGGAGCTGATGAAGGCAGCACATGGTACGACGTGCGCCTGTTGTTCAAATCTGGAGCTGTTGAAGGCAGCCAACATATGGCGCAAGGCGAGGTAGACACTGCTTGAAAGGAACGAACATTCCCAAGCACAGAACGAAGTCGTCGCAAAAGGGCTCATCAAGATGGTGTAGATAAACTAAAAAGCTGGTGCGGCCGCCAGCTGCCAACCAAACCCTTTAGGCGGAGGCAGCATACCTTGCCAACTGACAGTAAGTACATATATTGGAACAGATCGTCCTGATACCGCTCAAAGATCCGGCTAAGTCGCATAAGTCGGAGTAACTGCGAGCACCACAAACACATCCGGAATCCCGAAAAGGTCAGCACCAGCAGAAGTTCGACGGGCACCTTACAACTCCAAGAACAGGAAACACGAACGACACACTGGCCAAAGCGTATTTATCGGGCGAGGAAGTTGTAACGGTGCCCGCATTCATTGTGCGTAAATTCACAAACAGGGGCCTCGGGTAAGGAGAGGACCTTCATCAAACGAAATAAGCGCAGCAGCTTGAATAACCGCAGCAGCTGACCACTCCTGCTTCGGCACAACAGCTAGTGTAAGTAGTGTAAGTGCACCCCTCCCTCCAATCGCCCACCAGCTAGCCGCATGCCGAGCGGACAGTGTTCAAAGCTATCGGGCAAATAAACCAAGTGTGACAACTCTCAAAGATGCCCTTTTCTGTTGCTCACTGCGACGCTCTTTGTACCCCACGACTGCTTATCCACAGTGAGAAAAACTGCTAACAAGATTTTGGTCAATAAGTCGAGAAGACATCCGTACCCGGAGCTTTGTTCGTCGCAGCCCCCTTCGAAGGAACAGACAAAGGTTTTCTCCAACAGGCGTTGCACAAGATCCAAAGGAAGACAAGCAACCAAGTCGATCGACAGCCATCCCTGTCCCAAACGCAAGAATGCATTTAAGGCGCCTCGCCTCAGTCGTTCCGGTGCCTTTCACTGATGGCAATAAACAAGCAGGAAGATAAAGTGGAATTGGCGACTGCTATTTCGCATGTCGCGTGTGGCGGGTCAGCCAGCCGAGCCGTGAAAGCCAGTCACGACCGAATCTCAGCGGTCAACTCAGCGAGAGCTCCAGATGTTACAGAAACCGCTTCGAGTGCGAAGGGGAGAAGAAATACTCTTACCTGGGCGTAGTTCCGAGCGATTTTCACCGGATCAAGTATCAGGTTTAACTGTGTCCCCCGCACCGTGGTTTACGCGTTAACAGCAGGGATCTGACAAGTGCTCAGGGCTCCTTCACAGGGCAAACTCACTTTTGTATACGCGGGAGGTGTAAAGCACGTAAGCCAAGGAAACAGCAAGGATGCTCTCGATCCGCCTTATCTTCTTACCGAATCATCGTAAAATCCTGTCGTAAAGTTCAAGTAGATGTCCACATAAAAGTACATATCAATGAACAATTCCCAAACGTATATGCCGCCGTTTGCCGTAAGCTGCGACGGGCAGGGTTGCTGCTCAGGGGCAGAGTGCAGCTGCTTCTGCTCAAGTGTTTTCGATATGCGTGTGGCGTGCTCACCGCTCGACACGACGTTGGCATGAACTAGCATAGCTGGTGCCTCCGATACTTCGCTGAAGCAAATGTGGCTACACACCCGCGAACTTCTCCCGCACTGACACTTATATGAATATCACCACAAGACCCTGGTGTTCAAAGCCAATCGAAGCGCAGGTCGAACGAAGTAGGGGAAAATGCTCTTGGATCTGTCCCCTCAAGTGGTCTGGCAAGGAGATCTAAAAAAACCGAAGGGTTAAAAGCAACCTCAGTTTTCGGCGGAAGACGAATTCAGCGAGAGTCTGTATCTACCGCTCTAAGCACGCAACTGCTCGCGGAGACAGCACGGCCTTGGCATATTTCGCTTTTGCTTTCAAAAAGCGCACTGAAACAGAAAAACGATTTGCAGAGAAGCAAGCCTGGCGGGGCCAGTGCTGCAAGCGGGACGGGCCAGGGTGAAAAAGAGGAGCAAACTAACTTTGAAGCCGACTCGAAAAGGCACCACAAGTGAAACATACAGCAAGATAAACGACTGCGCAATATCCCATCTCCTGCAACACACCATATCGAAACATTAGCAGTCCTGACCGCAATTGCAAAAGTTCTTGAGTGCAAGTCGCATGTTAGACGAGACAATCACTTTAGGTAGCTCGTAAAGGTGCTTGGTAAAAGCGCACAAACCGCAAAAAGGGGAGCCCCAGCGAAGTCCGTTAGGTACTGTACTACTTTCTTTCCTGGCGCTGAAAGCCGCCTGTCTGTACGTTTGGCGAGTGTGAAGCACAAGTTGCTCGCATGCTGCTCCCCACGCACGCCCTGGCTTCGATTGGGCGTGATAGGGACTGCCGAAGGCACAGTTAAGCGCACCTGCGGAACGTTGAGTCCGGAAGACAAATCCACCATCTGAAAACGCCAAGTGACAGCATCCTTCAGAGATAGATACAGAATAATCTTGTGCAGCGCACGTTTACATTTTACACATACCATGTTTGCTAGGAACATGTGTTGCTCACACCTTTCTGGTTCAGCCTCGGCAATAATTTCACCGTCCGCATCCTGCAATCGAAACTCAACAATAAACCTTGCATACATAGTAAAAACGATGCAGCGAGAAACACGAAGGCCACCCTGCCGCGTCAAGCGGCAAGCTGTACATGACCATGCTCACCTCCGAAGTATCCCTGCGACAGACAAAAGGGATCAGATCTGAAGGTGTTTTGTTGTCCAGGTTCGAGCTGAATTCGTAGGGTGAATAAAGAAAGCAAAATATTCAACCGGGCTGGCCTACGTGAAGGGTCTACCCTTCACACCCCTTGTTCGTTTGTAGTTGTGACAACAAGCTCCGTCAACAAGTCGTGAAGACCCATTCACTTAATATGCTCAGCTCCTATCATCAGTATAATACTGGGGAGTTTGCATTAGGAGCAAGGCGTACTCACAATATAGTGGCAACGGGGAAAACAAGTTTGCTATGGGTACAGCATGTTGTAAATGTCACAACAAAACTTGACGTTAGCTCAGGAACATTAATTACTGGTGCATGCGAGGAGAAGGAGGAGGCTTCAGGTAATTTAGTACAATTCAGCCTACCTGTAATTGTCTACGCGCGACACTTCATTTCGCGAGGATGGACTCGTTGAGGTCTGCATGGAAAAACCGAGAGGTCAGCAAAGCTCACGTGCAGAGGAAAATGCAACTCTGGGTAGGTCTGCGTCAGTATACTCGAAAATTTCGAAGCCAACCTGAGCCTTATCTTCCATCCTCAGATTTGAGTCAAGGGGTCATCAAATTGAATCTGTTGGGTTTCTCTGACACATCGCTCGGGTGGACACTTGGACGTGCTATTCTGCGCTGTGGCGATTTCAACCTCGTTAAAAATAAGAAAACACTTATGTATGAGGTATGCTCATTCAAAGTTTGAATTGCTTACGTGATATCCATGAAAAAACAGAGACGCTCGTTCAAAAAGCAGGAATTCCGAAGTCCAAGTTGGATACTCGTAGCTTTTTTCCGCATCCCGCGCCGGATCACCTGCCGTGCGCCGATACTCGTGAAGGTATCGAGCAGATCGACCTATCTCTGCTGCTCCTTATGATTTGGAACCTGGCCAAATACCTTATTAGACCTTTACAGTATTGTACCCTCCCGTCTCCGACGGAGGGCCCATGCGGCGCGGCGTTTAATACCCTCCCGTCTCCGACGGAGGGCTACTCTTGTTCCCAGAGTTTCTCCGAGCGCGGCCGCTGCGCGGCCTGCGACACGCGAGGGTCGACGTTACAGTTGATGGAAGAGGCTCGGAGAAACTCTGGCATTACTTGGCAAAAGCGCTCAAATGCCCGTTTTCGCTATCTCTTTTCCCCGCAAATAGGTTAAACCAACAGCCGAAAACGAGGATACGATAATTTATTGCAAGCTGTGTAGTTAACGTAATGGAGCAAACTCGACGGAATATTCAAGGTATGACCTCTAACTATTATTTCTTCTTGCTCGCTTGCGAATGGGAGGCCTCTAGGGCCCTTTAAAACGCATGGCTGATAGGGTACTTTCGCAGATTAGCGCAAGCTAAGCGTGGCGGAGATGATGGATTAAACGCTCTATAGTTAACGGAATCGCTCAATCTCGACGACATATTGCAGGTGTGAACTCTAACTTTTATTTCTTCTTGCTTGCTTGCGAATAGGAGGCCTCTAGGGCCCTTTAAAACGCATGGCTGATAGGGTACTTTCTGCGAGAAGACCCAGTCAGTCAAGACAGGTCAAACAGGAAGCACTGCAACGCTCAGGGTTTCGCACTCAGAATCCCTCTCAACATACAGAAGATATCATATATAGTTCTAGTATGCTGAGTGTGATGCGAAATGAGCTAGTGTGTGCTCTGTCTCATGTGACAACCGAACTCGATCAGAGGAGATGACAATCAGGTCAGTGAGGAAGTCAGAGGTGTCGAGCCGTATCGGTGATGACAGCGGTCAGGTCGGGTCGGCGATGACAGCGGTCATGACGGGTCGGTGATGACAACTTTGATGACTGAGCTCGGACTGAATGTCAACTCCAGCACTTTCGCAGAATAGCGCAAGCTAAGCGTGGCGGAGATGATTGATTAAACGCTCTATAGTTAACGGAATCGAGCAATCTCAACGGCATATTGAAGGTAAGGGTCCCACCTAGCATATTTTCTATTGCAAGTAGTCATGAAAGTTGTGTAGAGGGTCCAAACGTAGAGGGCTGATAGGGTATGTCCGCAGATGCGGCATTAACCCCAACGAGCGAGAACGAGCACTCCAACCTCCATAGTTAACGGAATCGAGCAATCTCAACGGCATATTGAAGGTAAGGGTCCCACCTAGCATATTTTCTATTGCAAGTAGTCATGAAAGTTGTGTAGAGGGTCCAAACGTTGAGGGCTGATAGGGTATGTCCGCAGATGCGGCATTAACCCCAAAGAGCGAGAACGAGCACTTCAACCTCCATAGTTAACGGAATCGAGCAATCTCAACGGCATACAGTAATCACTCACCAATAAGAAAGTCCTAAATATGGGGTCAGCCAGCGAATTTCGTCAAGTTGTGACCCCCCCGCCAGCGCCAGCGACCTATGAAATTGCTAAGAATAAGAAATCCCGATTTCGTAGCTCAGCCAGCCAATTTCTTATTCTTATTGCTTAAGGAGGAGGCAGCCAGCTATCATGAAATTGGCACTCAGCGACGGCCACAGTGGTAAAATTTTAGTATGGATCCTGAAAGCCGTGAGCAGACCGCATGTGATAGTTGATAAGTCACTTTTCGCCGACCAGCCAACGTTTGCACCTCCGTTCGAAAAACTTCAACAGTCTGTATGATATTTTTATTGAGATAAATTGTGTATAAGCATCAAAATCCTTGTTAAATCAAGTAAACCCACCAAATAATCCAGCCAAAATTTCTTAACCATTTTTCACTATGATTCAAGCCAGCCAGCCCCTTGATTTCTTATTTTGTGCGAGAACAGGTGTTCCGCTCGGGTAAAACTGGCTAAGCTCTCATAAACAGTCCGGCCGAGTGCTTTTATCATGCATCTCGGAAACCCGGATAATACGAAGTAATGACTGACAGTACAGTACTACTGTACTGTCATCCTAGCTACTAGCGGAGTCACGGTTCCGATCAGAGACGGGTCAGGCTAGGGGCTATCAGAGCCCATAATAATAACCCTGAACCTAAAGTCCAGCACACCACCCGGAGCTGTGACGTAGCTAATAGGGCTAGGCAAGCGGAGCTAACTAAACAGATAACAAACAGCAATTCACTGGAAACAGATATACTTTTAGCTGGGTGCCCGGGGACTTGTCCCGGCACAACCCACTACTGCGGCCAAGGCTAATCAAACCACCAGGATAACAGATAAGCACACTCAGCCACTGCAAAGCTGGTCGGCAGAGCCGAGTTCAGCGGTCGGATTCCAAGGCAGAAATACTTCCGAAGTGAGTTGAGATGATAATTGAAAGGCGTTGACACCACCAGACCCAAGTGGGTCAGGCGGATCCCAAAGCGGAGTGTTGAGACTCTCAAATTGCAGAGCCGCTGAGGTCGATCGAGAAAAGAACGGCTCTACATCCCGCGGCGGCATCGACGAACCAGTGGTAACCACGTGACACAAAATTCCCGCCCGAGAACTTGGAATTCTCGCCCGAGAATTTGGAGCCGGGCAAGGAGAATCCAGCAACGCACCACCGAGATGAACCGCACCGTGGTCGTAAGTGGCTCCGGGCTCAACCAGGCCCCTGACACCACCGCTGACCACGAGTGTCGGCATCGCCGTAGCACTGAAGAGAAATGTAGCCACCATGAAGAGAGTGAGTGCAAACTGACCGATGCCAAATGGCTTGGAGCCTCTGGGGACTCCGAATCGCCGAAGTGCCGTAGTCGCCGGCGCTGCACCCCCCTCAATTTCAGTCAGGCAGACTTCATCGTCATCGGAATCACACACCTCAACAGGCTCAGGGTCAACGTCAAGCCAGTCAGGGTGGATAGTGTTGAATGTCTTGAACGAGTTGTCAGCAGAAGCCATCGGGCCGAGAGCCAGAGAGGCAGACGGCGGCACAAAGGCGGCACTGCTGACCCCATGCAAGTCAATCGGCTTACCATGCACGGGCGCAGAGGCCTTCGGCAGCAGCTGCTTGCTGGCAGTCGGCTCAACGACACCACCAGCAAGCGGACCGCTGACCTCAGCAAATGCAACACGGCCAATGGACAGGTGCTCATCAGGTGCAGACTCAGCAGAGGCAGCGGCATCCTTGAACTGCTGCAGAGCCGTAGGCTCTGGAGCAAAGGAATGCGCAGACAGCTCACAGATTTCAGGTTGCCCCACGAGAGCACACAAGTGCTCCATGGACCCCTCATCCCCAGCGTCAAAGTACCGCTGAAAACGAAGGGCAAGCACGTCGGAGTCATAGGACTCAACGGCTTGGCAGTAGGATGCCGAAATGGTCATTGGGTGAGTGTCCTTGTGAGGACACTCACTCAGCCAATGCTTTGACCCAACGGCGCGGCACTTCTCGTGCCTGCACGTTGGGACAAAGGTGCCAGACCGCTTGTCAAAAGCCACCTCCGAAGAGGCGGAATGAGCAAGCGGTTGCACTCCAGGTCGGTGGAAGTTGCGCGGAGTGTGTTTCCCAGGGGGCTTGGAGCCACCCTTCTTAAGGGAATCCACATCCCGCTGCAACTTGACCAACTGAGCACTGAGCCGATCAATGGCCGAAGCCAGGCCAGTGTCAGTGGTGCAAGACGCAACAGACATGGGCCGCCCCGCAGTGCGCTTGCCCGAGAGCCGCCCGCAGCGGTACTGCTCGCGCACGCGCGCCTGCAAGGTGAGCAGACTCACAGCCGCACGCTGGTCAGCTCGAGCAAACGAGTCAACCAGCGTGGCGTAAGCCGGTCCAGACAGGGCAGAGAGGAATTGCCTTTTAACAGCGTCTTCGGGCAGCGTCGTCAGACGCTGTGCATCCCGAAGGCAACTGTTGAAAAGGCGAATCCCCGCATCAGGGTCACCCTCGTCAGAAATCTTCACGTCAAGCAGTTCAGTCAGAGCGTCGAACGGAGTCGACGCGTCAGCAAGCATACGCACCACCTCCAGGGTGGCGCGTTTGCCATCAGCAGGAACATCCGCACCAGAAGCCTCTACCCAATTACGGGCAGGAGACCCTGGTGCAGTCAGTAGCAGCAGCACAGAGTACAGCAGCTCATTTGCAGCA
Source organism: Cymbomonas tetramitiformis (assembly GCA_001247695.2). Taxonomy (NCBI): domain Eukaryota; kingdom Viridiplantae; phylum Chlorophyta; class Pyramimonadophyceae; order Pyramimonadales; family Pyramimonadaceae; genus Cymbomonas; species Cymbomonas tetramitiformis. Next base: position 36,784 of record LGRX02018300.1, read on the forward strand.
GGCAGAACAGGGGTGTCAGCAGCAGTCAGATCAAACAGGGGTGCGAATGCCGGCGACTGCAGTGTGAAGAGCTGCTGGAGTTCGGACACCAATTGAGAAAAAATGTCCGAAGCCGATGATTCGTCCCCACGGAATTTTGCTGCCTTGTCGCCTAATACCTTCGTTGCCGCGGTTTTGGAGCTCTGAACGTCGAATGAATCCCTGCGCAACCGATGAACGAGTGTGGCAGCCGCAGTCGAGGACTCCGACGCAGTCGAATCCAAGTGCGGAGTCGTGGGCGTGGCTGCATGCAACGCTCCAACATCATCGAAAATCGTCGCTAACTTACGCGCTCTAGCGCGCGTACGTGGTCTTTGCGGTGTATCCATAATAAAAATGACGGTGAGATGGGGAGCATGGGCTAGAGTGGCGGCAGTAGAAAGATCAGAAAATGCAGCGGCCAATCCCTGCAGAAGCCTCAGTAACAAGAACAACATCAGACAGGTCATGAGCCGATTGGCTAAAAGTGGTAGCGAGCCACAATACGCGGAATGTCCTCTCCACCGGCCAGGTGAAACGTAAGAAGAAGCCATAATAAGCGACGATACTGCTGCCGATAAATGTTCCGTAAAACTGATCTCCACTTCAAAAGAAGGCCATACCGCGGAAAGATGAACTACTGCCTAAGGGGGCGCCCACCCCATCTCTGTGTCAAAACTTAGCCAAACATGGCAACAGCTAGGCGCTGTGCCATCAGAATTACTAGGGAAGTGGTGACGCGCATAACCTGCGAGAACAGGTGTTCCGCTCGGGTAAAACTGGCTAAGCTCTCATAAACAGTCCGGCCGAGTGCTTTTATCATGCATCTCGGAAACCCGGATAATACGAAGTAATGACTGACAGTACAGTACTACTGTACTGTCATCCTAGCTACTAGCGGAGTCACGGTTCCGATCAGAGACGGGTCAGGCTAGGGGCTATCAGAGCCCATAATAATAACCCCGAACCTAAAGTCCA
>LGRX02018301.1:0-10288 GCA_001247695.2 Cymbomonas tetramitiformis
GACGGTCTTGACGGACTCTGACGGCTCTGACAGACTCTGGCGCCAGTCCTTGTCATTGCGTTCCACTGTGCACTCAGCTTTTGTGGCGGGATCGACTAACATTGCCCACTTCTGTGTTAGCAGCAAGGGACATAAGGAGCGCAGCTTACTGCATTGTGTCACGTCCAAGAAGCCTTGGGCTATGCTCTTGCCCAACTATGTGTGTGTGGCTCCATACTACTTCAAGGTGCTCTTACTCCTGAATGGCACTGCCCGCGTGCCCCACTTCCCTTTGGATGGTGACCTGGCATCGCCCTCTTTCCTCATTGGCCTTGCCCCTGTGGCCCACTTCATTTAAAAATGGAATCACGCTGAAATTTTCTTCTAGATTGTCTGACCTCTAAGCATCATCCCTCCACATGTAGGCACCGTCAGTGTGGCTGCCACTGCTTTTAGGGTTTGTGGGTGTGGCTGCCTCCACTCTTCCGCGTCTCAGCTTAGGCGATTAAATTCCCTATTGGTACACCTCACACCATGCCGATGCTAATCTTGATAGATCAGCAGCACACGCCTTGATTGGTGATGCGCTGATTCATTCAACTGCAGCACATGCCTAAAATGATTAGGTGATATGCCGTGCTGCTAGATTATTATCTGAACCCCGGAATAATGTTGCGGCACACTGTTCGGACAGACAATCTGAGATGCAGCGGTATGTCCCAATGCATTCACGCATTGGCACACGTGCGTGTGTGTGTGTGGACGGCCACTGGAGGGATGTGGATGATGAGATGTGGTTGTCCCTGTGGTACCTTTCTGGCGGGTACTGCCTCTTAGTAGGGAGCAGTGTGGATCCGTCCTCGCGCTGGCTCCCTTTCCTGTCCAGTGCTTCATGGCTATTGCACGTGCCGGGGGACTCGTGTTCATAGACCCACATATGAGGCACTGACACCTCGTTGTGAACGAGGACGACCGTCGGTTGGAATTGGTTGTGGGGATGCGATTGTCCCTGTGGTACCTTTCTGGCGGACACTGCCTCTTGGAGAGCTGGGTGGATTCGTTTGCCTTTGCTGCAAGGAGAGGCAGAGGGTGGTGAAGTCCACGTTCTGTGTCTTCCCTTGATTCTGCGGGGAGCACTGTTGTGCCCACATTTGTTCTTTTTCATTCACTAGATACGAGCACTAAGGTGTCAGTGTTTGGTTTTTTTCCCCCATCGGACGGCCATGCCGGCGACAGATGGAAAATCTTTTGGGGCACCCAGAGCGATTACGGGAGACCTTGGTGGAGCGTGCACTGCAGCTGGGGATACCTTGTTTGGTTTGAAACCTTTAGCTTGCCTGGGATCGAGCAGCGGGGTGGAATATTTCCATGACGGACCTGCGGTGCAAGGCGGGATAGCTCCCAGCTGCCCCACATTTTTGGCTGTGAGTCGTGCTTGTGGTGGGTTTGCTTTGCGCTTGGTTTGCTTTGGGTTTGTCGAAGCGAATGGTGTCTTGCCACGGCCCCGCTGTGTTCCTGAATGCTTCTCATTTCACTGGGATGATGGCGGGCTGGCTTTTGTCGGCAGATCTCATGCCGTTCAGAGTGAGTGGGTGTGTGGGCTTGAGCACCGACATGGAACATTTTCGTAACGGACGTACAGTGCAAAGCTGGAAGAGCTACCAGCTACCCCGCATTTTTCTTTTTTAACTAAGATGTATGTGTGTGTTATCCCTGTGGTGCCATTCTGGCGGGCACTGCCTCTTGGAGAGCTCGGTAGATTCGTCTGTCGTGCTGCGAGGAGAGGCAGAAGGTGGTGGTGTACAACTTCTGTGTTCTCCCTTGAATTTTGTGGGGAGCACTTAGGTGCCCGCATGTTTCCTTTTTTGACATGGGGTGTCCATGCTGTGTGGTGTGACTGCATTCATGACATAACCATGGACCAACAGGTCCCATCCATCGACCGGGAGCCACTGGGGGGCATGCCAGCAGGGTCCGCTTACTCCGTTACCCAGAGACCAACAATTGTTGGGCGATGATCGGTCACATCGTATCATCCTTCCATGCTGCCTTGCATCTGGGTTGGGAATATGTATGAGTTTGTGGTATCTTGTCACGGCCCCGCCCTGCTCTTGATTTGCTTTTCACATCCACTGGGATGATGATGGGCTGGCTTTTGTTGGCCGATCTCATGCCGTTCAGTGTGTGGTATCTTGTCACGGCCCCGCCCTGCTCTTGATTTGCTTTTCACATCCACTGGGATGATGATGGGCTGGCTTTTGTTGGCCGATCTCATGCCGTTCAGTGTGTGGTATCTAGATCCAGGCCTATAGGCCCTGCTGTCATTCATGCTGCTTTTGACAGCGTGTGTTTTTGTGGGATCTTGGGAAGGCCCCGACCTGTTCCTGCACGATTCTCTTTTCCGCCGGGGTGGTGGTGGGCTGGCTTTGGTCGGCGCACCTCGTGGCGTTCATTTGCGTGTGAATGCTTGGCTTTGCACCGGTTTCGTATTGGTCAATATCCAAGCTATTAAACCCATCTGGGAAATCCTATTGGTCAATATCCAAGCTATTAAACCCATCTGGGAAATCCTATTGGTGAATATCCAAGCTATTAAACCCATCTGGGAAATCCTATTGGTCAATATCCAAGCTATTAAACCCATCTGGGAAATCCTATTGGTCAATGTCCAAGCTATTAAACCCATCTGAAATCCTATTGGTCAATGTCCAAGCTATTAAACCCATCTAAATCCTATTGGTCAATATCCAGCTATTAAACCCATCTGGGAAATCCTATTGGTCAATATCCAAGCTATTAAACCCATCTGGGAAATCCTATTGGGCTGCACTATGTACCCACCCCGGTGATCAAAAGCTTCAGCAGCCACATTCGGGACATTGGCGTGTGTGCGTAGTATCGTGTCACGGCCAGCCCTGCTGCTTATTTATCCTCCCGGGTCAATATGCTCAGTCTGACTTCGGTCAGCGCACCTTGCAGTTGCTCGGGTTGTGCATGCTTACGGCTTCGCAACGATCGATACCCGCATCGTCAATTCATCGTGGACGGTGGCTGCTGCGCTTTGGTTCATGGGTTCATCGGACGGTGGCTGTTGCGCTTTGGTTCATGGGTTCAACGTTGCGCACATGTCAGGTGTTGTCCTCCCGCGAGCCAGCAAACCGGCCCTTCTTCCTGACTCCGAAGGTGAAGTACGAGTACCACCACCGCAACCCGCGGCACGTCTCCAACATCAAGAAGCAGTCCGCTCCGTTCGACAGCTGGTGGTTCGTGGACTTCCAGGAGCGCAATGACGCGCTGCGCCGCGCCTGCCTCAAGCTCCTCCCCTCTGGAACCACACCATTTTACATCCTCATCGAGGCAGAGGCACAGTCCCGCGCTCCCAAATCCACCCTGGAGCTCGCGTACCAGATCGGCTTCTTCCCTAAGGTTCCTTCCCTCTCCTCATGGCGCTGCCCGCTCATCCTGAGCGTCGCCGGCGCTCGGCTGCAAACATTCATCGTTGGACGGAATGCTGATCACTCCCCCACCTCGCTACTTTGCAGCGCTTATTCAAATAATCGAATCGACTCTCACAAATGATCACGACTAATTCGCATGAATCAACGACGCCTACAACCACCTATTCTTGATGCTCGCCACTTGTTTCTTCTGCGTACCTCTTATTTCCCTAAACCCTAAATCCTGACCTCGTATTTCCCTAAACCCTAAATCCTGACCTCGTATTTCCCTAAACCCTAAATGATCGAAGCCCACTCGAGTTATTGAGGTGGTCGCTACGGGCTCTCCGCTTGGGGCGCTTCCTTCCCGGATCTCTAGAAAAGGTGTCCAAAATCAGACCGCTGCATGCTTGTACTGCTCCTCGGCACAGCTCAACCCGCCCGCATGAATGGAGCCTCTCAAGCTGCGTGCCATGCGCGGAATTTGCGCTACCGGAAGATTTCAGTGCCTTCGAAATCTGTCCATCGTTCACGGTGCGCATTGTTCTTGAATATCAGTGGCGTACAGGCTACGCAATGCATCCAACGGTGAATGGTACTCCAGAGCTTCGAAAGGTCGATCGAGCTTGGGTCGCACCGTCCCCCGGCGCTTCTCTCTGGAAAGTTAGCGCCGTGTGATGTGCTCACTCGCCTATGCGCCATGAGCGAGGTGTGCGTGCGTCGTCAGTAGCCCCGAATGATTAAACCGCACTGCTCACACAATAAAACAAGGATGAATTATGCAGTTGCAGAGGGTGATTTGAAGGTTGCTGCGCCCGTCCACCCCCTTCCACCCCCTTCTACCCCTCTGATCGAGCCCCCCTCCTTGAAAGCAGGGGTGGAAGCAGCAGCTGCGCCTGGTGCAGGAGGAGCTGCAGCGCGCTATAAACAGGCGCCTACAAGAGGCAGCAGAGCACAACCGCACCGCTGTCATGCGCGCTGAGGGGGCTGGTCTGCTGAGTGCTCCGGGCCCTGTGCCGCAGTGGGGCGCTGAGGGGGCTGGTCCGCTGAGTGCTCCGGGCCCCGTGCCGCAGTGGGGCGCTGAGGGGGCTGGTCCGCTGAGTGCTCCGGGCCCCGTGCCGCAGTGGGGCACGTTTTCTTCACGAGCAGAGAGTACATGGCCAGATCATGGCTACGGTGGGGGGGGCGTAGTCCCTCCCGGCCAATCAGGGGGAAGTTGCCCGGCTTGCTGTGCGATGGGGCTGCAGCTCTGCATGTGCAGAGGGCTCGAAATGGAGCTGTGGGGTGCGACTTGGCGGGGTTGGGACCCATCATCCTGGAGCCCGCTGCCGGCTTGTCCCAACGGCCCTGTTCACAGCTGGTTGGGGATGGCAAGCGCGCCACCCGAGGAGATGCTCCCAGCGTGTGACGCTCCGATGTGGCCCCTTCACCACCAGGAGCCAGAGCAGACAGAGCAGCAGCTGCAGGTCGCGCAGTGGGGTAGCATGTTGCAGCAACAGCGATTACCCCACCAGTCACCACAAAGGCCCGGGAATTGCCTGCAGCCGCCAGCTGGCTCCTGCCAGCAACAGCAACAGCAACAGGAGCAACCGCAGCAGCAATACCAGCAACAACAGCAGCAATACCATCAGCAGCAATACCCACAACAGCAGCAGCAGGAGACGCAGCAGCAGCAGCAGCAGCAGCAGCAGCAACCGGGTCAGCAGCTCCAGCAGCGCCAGACTCAGCCGTTGTCAAACCAGCCATATCCGGAGTATCAGCAGGCACCTCAGGAATACCAACAGCCACACCAGGACTACCAGCAAGCATATCAGGAGTTTCAACGTGTGTATCAGGAATGCCAACAAGTATATCAGGAATATCGACAAGCGTATCAGGAGTACCCGCTGCCACATCAAGAAGTTCAACAGTACCAGCAATTGGACCCACCTGACCACCACCAACACTACAGCCAACAGCACTCGCAGCATTATCGACAGGACCACCCGCAGCAACACCCGCCTCAATACCAACAACATGCGGAGCAGTGCGGCGCGGACTCGAGGGGGCCTGCGGTAAGCACTCGCTCTCCGGACCACCCACATGCGCGCTTCCATCTCGAGTCCGCCGGTGTCGCCGTGTGTGGTGTGCCCGCGTCGCTCGTTCTACAAGGGGATGGGCGCCGGGCCCTGATCTAAGGTAGGGGTTAGCAAAGGAAGAGTGCAGAGACAAGGGGTGAATGATGGGGGGCACCTGATTTCGGGTGCGGAGACAAGGGGTGAATGATGATGGGGGCACTTGGTTAGGGTGCGGAGACCAGGGTGAATGATGGGGGCACCTGGTTAGGGTGCGGAGACCAGGGTGAATGATGGGGGGCACCTGGTTAGGGTGCGGAGACCAGGGTGAGGGGCACCTGGTTGGGGTGCGGGAGACAGGGGGTGAATGATGGGGGGCACCTGGTTAGGGTGCGGAGACAAGGGTGGTGAATGATGGGGCACCTGGTTTCGGGTCCGGAGACAAGGGGTGAATGATGATGGGGGCACTTGGTTAGGGTGCGGAGACCAGGGGTGAATGATGGGGGCACCTGGTTAGGGTGCGGAGACAAGGGAGTGAATGATGGAGGGCACCTGGTTAGGGTGCGGAGACCAGGGGTGAATGATGGGGGGCACCTGGGTAGACAGGTGAGCGCCGAGGTGGCGGCCCCGTCGAGCGAAGCCGGGGGGTTGTTGACGATGGAAGGCGACGGAGCGAGCTGGCTTGGGAGCCCCGCGCTCTACGATATGGGGGGTGCGCAGCCAGCAGCGCTGGCACCGCCTGCCGGAGACACCCCCCCATCCGTGCCAGACGCGTTGCACCGGGCGGCGTGGGCGGGACAAACCGACCTGGTGCAGAGGTTGGTGAATGCGGGGGCGAAGATAGGAGCGCCTCACGGGTGCCACGCTTTCACCGCACTACATTGCGCTGCGGCCCGCGGCCACGTCAGCACCCTGCAGGCGCGCGCTTTCCCCTTTCACTTGCCCGCCGAGCGCCGTTCTTGACCGTAGATCCTCTTAGCACGGACGCGATTCGATGAGAGCTCGCCGGAGCGTCATTTGTACAAAAGACACGTGAGCGCCTGTTGACCATCCGCCCCGCGCCTCGCCAATCCTAGCGCGGGGGAAGGCCGCAGGTTCTTCTCGTTGCCGGGGCGAGCGTGGACGAGAGGAGCTTGGATGGGTCTACGGCGTTGCACCTGGCGGCGGGAGTGGGGAACGAGGGAGCTGTGCGCGAGCTGCTGCGGTGTGGAGCAGATCCGACGGCCACAAACCTATGCGGGAACACCGCGCTCCTCCTGGCAGCCACTAATGGACATGCGGTGGCCCATCTCCTCGCGCGCGCCGGCTCGGAGGTCTCAGCGGGGCCTGTGGCCTCCGCGGGGCGCCCGCAACCTGTGGGACCGGCCGAAGGTGACGAGGCAGACTTGGCCAGCAAGGCGAAGGCGTCATCCTCTTCACGGCTTCCGGAACACCTCTCCCAAGCTTCCCCACCCCCCTCCGCCTCCACCTCCACACGCCCCCACTCCCTTCGCCTCCCAGCCACCGCCAGCCCCCCACCCCTTCGCCTCCACAGCCACCGCCAAGCCCCCCACCCCTCGTCCCCTCCCCCATCACCTAGTATCCATAACTGTCAATCCCACCACCTCCCCACCGCCTCCCCCATCACCGCCCATCCCACATCAGTGCACCCCACCACCATCTCCCCACCACTAGCCCACACCGGCCCCCTTCTCCCCCTCACCATCCCCGCCGCCTCTCCCAAGCGGGGACACATGCGGCACAAGCGTCAACTGGAGATCGGGAAACTGAAGGACTAGGTGACCGTAGTGGAAGAGGCGGAGCACACAGCCAAAGAGGTGGAGGAGGGCATGGCGGAGATAGAGTAGATGGGCAAGGGAACAGATGTCGAAGTGATGGAGTAGGTCAGGAGCATGGAAGAGTCACAGGAGCCGGGGCGGATGGTGTCGATGGAGTAGATAGCGGAGATGCAGAAGGTGGAGTCCGTGGCATATGTGAGGAAAGTGGACGGAGTGAAGGCGCGAGTGGGGGCGGAAGAGATAGAGTGAGTGGAGAAGGAGGAGGAGGAAGAGGACGCGGGCGTGATGGAGTGAGTGAAGGTGGCAGTCTGGGCGAGGGAGGTAGGAAGAGGACGCGGGCGGTGCGCTCTGCCGGGAGATGGTCGAAGGTCGTCAGCTCCGACGAGCCTCGCGACCTAGACGCAAGTGATGAAGAAAGGAGCCGGAGGCGGCGACAGTGGGCAAAGCGTGGGCCGCATGCCGTGGTGAGCCCGGATGCCGGCGCACCGACAAGCGGGAGTGCTGTCCCCGAGGATCATGACGATCGCGATGACTGTTGGAACCTGCGCGGGGAAGTTGTGGGCGGTGCAAAGAGAGCGTGCGTGTCCGTTGATGCCCTGAGGAGCGGCGAGGATGATCGGAGGGGCGCGGCGCAGAGAGAGGCGCACGGCGTCAACGCGCAAGAGACGGAGGGGCGTAAAAAGAGGCTGTGCGTGCGGGAGAAACGAGCGAAGGAGCTGCAAGAGTACGCCGCTAGGATGGAGGCCGCCAAAGCAGGGCCCAACGCCGCGGAGGCGATGGCCGCGTCGCGCTCTGTCACCCCGCCGGATATCCGCCGAAGCAAAGCCAGCCTCTCGGCGGCAGGAGGGACCATCCAGGGCGACGGGACATCCGGGCGAGCTCTGAGTGCTGCGGCCGCACCAAGCGCAGCTTGCTCCACGTCAGCGAGGACGGCGGTGCCTCCTATGGCCGGCATCGGCAGCTCTCTACAGCCCAATGCGCTACAGGAGACCCCGCCATTGGCTGAGCAGCAGGCATTGTCCAAGGCTGAGGTGGAGGCATTGTCCAAGGCTGAGCTGGAGGCGCGCTCCAAGGCTGAGCAGCAGGCATTGTCCAAGGCTGAGCTGGAGGCGCGCTCCAAGGCTGAGCTGGAGGCGCGGTCCAAGGCTGAGCTGGAGACAACGCCGACAGCGCCATGGGACAAGCGGTCCAAGGCTGAGCTGGAGGCGCGGCCTAAAGCACTGCAGGATGCAGGGACGCGTGGGCAAAAAGAGACCACGCTGGAGATGTCGCCGGTGAGGAAATTGCCTGGGCAGCTTGGAGCACTCCCGAATCTGCTGCCAGAGACACAGACTCAACTTGCGAGTGACGGTGCGCAGAGGCTGCGGCGCGGAGGAAAGAGAGAACACCAAGGCAATCGGAGGCAGAGTCCGACAGGAGCTTTACATCGAAGCCTCGACTCCATCGATGGTTCGCAAAGAAAACCGTCGTCGCAATTTGGAGCGGTGGTGAGAGCCCTCTGCCGCATCCGCCCTGCCCCAAAGCCCGTGAGTAGTGCTGTGTTGCCAGGGCTGATGACCCTTGGCCCGCCCTTTGACTTAGGGTTTAGGCTGAGCTTTGTCGGGTACTGAGGCGCACGCACTTGGCTGCTGTGTCGCACTTTTGGGCGTTGCTGCCGCTCGTTTCGTGTGCGTGCCTGTCATCATGTTGCAGGGGAATGCAGCCTGCTTGTCATCATGTTGCAGGGGAATGAAGCCTGCTTGTCATCATGTTGCAGGGAATGAAGCCTGCCTGTCATCATGTTGCAGGGAATGAAGCCTGCTTGTCATCATGTTGCAGGGGAATGAAGCCTGCCTGTCATCATGTTGCAGGGGAATGAAGCCTGCCTGTCATCATGTTGCAGGGGAATGAAGCCTGCCTGTCATCATGTTGCAGGGGAATGAAGCCATGTATGCTCGCGGGCCAGCGCCTTTACTGATGAAGGAGAATGACTGCAGTCATCGATTCAACGGGGTTGTTGGGGTTGGCGAAATGCGAAGGTGTTTTTGTGCAATAAGGCGACGTATGCCGAGAACATACGCAAACAGATAAGCGGTTTGCCGGCAAATAAGTTCGAAACGCTCGTGAGGCGCATCACCCCGGGGACCCCGCTCTTCCTCTTCGACACGTGAGTATGGCCCTAAGGCTATGGCGCCACGATTGCGTGCATGCGTCACCATTGGTCGAGATTGAGGGATGTGATTGCGGGGCGATGATGGAGCTCTGGTGACTTGCGTGGGCTGAGGGGGGCATGAAGATGGGTGCCTGGTACGAGCTGGCTTGGGGGGGAGGTGTGATGATTTCCATAATTGAAATTCTCTAGATTTCCCGTTTGCTGACGGCAGGCCGCAGTCTAGAGCCCCAAGCTCCCAGCAGGGGGGGGCACAGGTGCTTTGTGCGATTTAGAGTGTCTTAAGTCTTCTTCGGGGCTCTTTGTGGGGGGCAGGGGGGCAGGGGGCAGGGGGTAGGGTATTTAGGGTTTGCAGGGGGGAGGGGGTCCACACAGGACGACCAAGACGATGCACGGCATTCTGAAGGCCTCGAGTAATGGCGGAATGAACTTGGAGCCAGAGGCCTGGATATCGCACAAGGGGAAGGGGAGGGGAAGGGGATCGCAGCGCGGCGCCTCGAGCACTTCGCCCTACCCCGCACAGGTGAAAGGGCTAATGGTTTTCCCCATTTTACGTTTCACCAATCGGCAGACGGGTAGGACAGCTGCTTTCCAAAGGCAGAGGCGCCGGGCCTCGTCCCCCTGATCAGCGCGCATACAGGAAGAGTTGGGGCCTTGGTTCCGCGTGGCGAATCCGTCTGCGACCATGTTGAAGATGCGCAGAGGGCAGAAGGGGGCTGGGGGAGGGGAGACGGGTGATGCAGGTCCGTTGGGAGTTCGACGGTCAGCTTCGAGGTGTGCTGGATGCGCGCCTCCGTGCAGTCCCCTCCGTACAGTGGATGCGCGAATTTAGGCATGCACCTAGTAGGCCATCTAATGTGGGCATGCACCTAGTAGGCCATGTAATGTGGG
>LGRX02018302.1:0-10737 GCA_001247695.2 Cymbomonas tetramitiformis
GGGGTTGCAGCAGAGGCATGCCTCCATTCACATGGGGTTGCAGCAGAGGCGTCCCTCCATTCACACGGGGTTGCAGTACAACAATCGGATTTGTGGGCATACATAAAGCGGGAGGCGCCGTAGTTTGGAGAAAGATGTCTCTGCACAGAGCCGTCCTTCCCTTTTTACGACGTCCGCGCAGGCGTGCCCATCCAATTGTCTGAGGTTGCAACTAAGTCATTGGCAGGCTTGCACCAGGCGCACCTCTGATCACGGTGTTACATGCATGTTTGTATGACCGCTGCACAGCCTCTGATCACGGTGTTACGTGCATGTTTGTATGACCGCTGCAGAGCCTCTGATCACGGCGTTACACGCATGTTTGTATGACCGCTGCACAGCCTCTGATCACGGCGTTACATGCATGTTTGTATGACACATGCACAGCCCTGATCACAGCGTTACATGCATGTTTGTATGACCGCTGCACAGCCTCTGGCTGCGGTGTTACATGCATGTTTGTATGACACCAACTGCAAACCTCTGATCACGGCGTTACATGGATGTTTACAGCAGCATGACCGCTGCACAGCCTCTGATCACGAGCGTTACATGCATGTTTGTATGACCGCTGCAGAGCCTCTGATCACGGTGTTACATGCATGTTTGTATGACAGCTGCAGAGCCTCTGATCTGGCGTTACATGCATGTTTGTGACCGCTGCAGGAAACCTCTGATCACGGCGTTACATGCATGTTTGTATGACGCTGCAGAGCCTCTGATCACGGCGTTACATGCATGCAGCCTTGACCGCTGCAGGAAACCTCTGATCACGGTGTTACATGCATGTTTGTATGACCGCTGCAGTGCCTCTGATCACGGTGTTACATGCATGTTTGTATGAGCCGCTGCACAGCCTCTGATCACGGTGTTGCATGTTTGTATGACCGCTGCAGTGCCTCTGATCACGGCGTTGCATGCATGTTTGTATGACCGCTGCAGTGCCTCTGATCACGGCGTTACATGGATGTTTGTATGACCGCTGCAGAGCCTTTTTACCACGGCGTTACATGCATGTTTGTATGACCGCTGCAGAGCCTCTGATCACGGCGTTACATGCATGTTTGTATGACCGCAGCTCCTCGTCAGTCGCCGTGCGGAGGGAGCCGAACCGCGCCTTCGCTGCTGCCCGCTTGCGCTTCTCACTCTCGCTGTCCTCGCCATCCGACTCGACGTGCTGCTTCACCGCCCTCCGCTTCTTGCTCTTCGCAGCTGCCGCCGCCCACTCCTCATCGAAGGCCGGCTGCGCGATCCCTGGCACACTTGCCAACGCCTGCTGCATGTCCGCCAGCTCCTTCAGCGCGAGGTCGATGTACGCGTAGAGATGCCTCGCGCGCACCCCCGCGCGTTCCGGGAGCTCCTCCAGCCCGCACTGCTCCTCCTTGCACGCGGGAAACTTGCTGTCCACCAGCTCGAATTCCCACGGCTCCACCCGCCTCGCCGGGTGCCGCCCGAAGCTGTGCCTCACCCGCGCAAGATCGGCTGCTTGACGCGCCGCAGCCACCCTGATCTCGGTGATCACGCGCTCGCACTCCGCCCATGACCACCCCTTGCGCTTCCCCGTCGACGCCCGCGCCAACTCTCGCAAGGACGCGGGCGGATCCTGCTTCCGGCTGCCGCCCTGACCGCTCACACCGCGCCCCGCCAACGCCGCCGCGACCGCCGCGTCCACCATGCGTTGCACTTCATCCTCCGTGCGCAGCACCCCCTTGGGCGAGGGCCCCGAAGACCCGGGGCTGCCACTCCCGTTCGGAGATGCTTGCGATCCGGGCCGCACCTCCTGCTGCATGTCACTCGCGGCTGTAGCCCACGCCAGGACCCTGCGCCTGTCCTTCGCCGCCACCCCACGCAGGGCCTCCCACCTGGCTCCTGGCTCCCCCAAGGGCCACTCACCTCGCACCACCCGCCGATCCGTACCCAAGAGCCCCACCTCCACCAGATCGTCGGTGGGACCCTCCAAGTCCCTCGGCATGTCCTCCACGATCGCGTCCTCCAGCCGCTGGAACTCGATCAACATGTCCTTGCGATCCTCCAACACCTCGACCTTCGTAGTTGCCCTGGACGGTTGTGCCAGCTCCATCAGCTTCGCCACCGCCGCGATCCTGGTTCGGGTGCACCAGACCGCTGCCCGCCGGTACTGATCCAGCGTGCGGGTCACCTCCGGCGATGACATCCTCCGACTCCCTCCTGCCCCTCGCTGGCCCGTCATGCTTTCCGATCTCCTCCCGCAGCCCAAAACTTGCTCCTCTCCCGACAGGGAACCAAACGCTGTCGGAGTCTGCCTCCCACACCTGCTCCGCGCAATTCGCGCAGAGGTTGGTCTTCACGAACGCGCGCCCGTCTCTACGGCGCAGCGGGTTCAAGATCGGCTCCCAAGTCTGCCACTGGGCGTGAGAGAACACGTCACCTTCCCAGCACACGAAGCACGGAAAAGACGAATTAGCCTCCGGCACCTCCAGCTCGATCACCGGTACCCGTGCGTACGGTAAACGTACCCCGTGTACGGCTCACGCGGATCCCAGTACGGGCAGTCGAATCTGCACTTGCAGGGCACGAAGACCGGGTGCGACCAGTTCCTCCTGTCTGTACGGTCCTCCAAAGTCGCACTTACCCCCGAGATGTCGGTCTGCGTCCCCGCGTCTTTCTCTGTGGGCTGTCCGTACGATCCTCTCGGTCCAGCTTTCAGCTGCCCAGACATCCGCGTCAACAGAGCGAAATATGTGATATTCGCTGCGCGATATCTAAAATATTTGCGAATACGCTTTCAGAATCAAAAAGAAAGGAAGAACAGTGATGGAGCGTTGCTCCTGAGGCTGAGATTCCGAAAAACTGCTTGACACCTCATGAGAAGGTTGTTAACAACCAACTCCTCGTGTCAAGCCTCCAGACGTGTCACGCGTCATCGATCCAGTGATCGATGACTCCCCCCGTCCCGATGCCACAGACACAGTGTGGCATCGCTCTGGCAGACGGGCCTGGCGACCCTAAACTTAGGGTTCGCGCGCATTGCTTCTACAATAACCCAAATTATTATTTTTCAAATAATAATTGTCTATTACATGCATGTTTGTATGACCGCTGCAGAGCCTCTGATCACGGCGTTACATGCATGTTTGTATGACCGCTGCAGTGCCTCTGATCACGGTGTTACATGCATGTTTGTATGACCGCTGCTGAGCCTCTGATCACGGCGTACATGCATGTTTGTATAACCGCTGCAGAGCCTCTGATCACGGTGTTACATGCATGTTTGTATGACCGCTGCAGAGCCTCTGATCACGGTGTTATGCATGTTTGTATGACCGCTGCAGAGCCTCTGATCACGGCGTTACATGCATGTTTGCATGACCACTGCAGAGCCTCTGATCACAGCGTTACATGCATATTTGTATGACTGCAGAGCCTCTGATCACGGTGTTACATGCATGTTTGTATGACCGCTGCACAGCCCTTGATCACGGCGTTACATGCATGTTTGTATGACCGCTAATAACCTCCTGATCACGGTGATACATGCATGGTGCATGTGCCTTCACACAGCCTCTGATCACGGTGTTACATGCATGTTGCATGACCGCTGCAGACCTCGATCACGGTGTTACATGCATGTTTGTATGGCCGCTGCAGAGCCTCTGATCACATTACATGTGTTGTGGCCTGCAGCGACCTCTGATCACGCGTTACATGCATGTTTGTATGACAGCTGCACACCTCTGATCACGATTGTTACATGCATGTTTGTATGACTACTGGCCTCGATCACGGTGTTACATGCATGTTTGTATGACCGCTGCACAGCCTCTGATCACGGTGTTACATGCATGTTTGTATGACAACTGCAGAGCCTCTGATCACGCGTTACATGCATGTTTGTACGACCGCTGCAGGTGCCTCTGATCACGGTGTTACACGCATGTTTGTATGACCGCTGCAGAGCCGCCGATCACGGCGTTACATGGATGTTTGTATGACCGCTGCACAGCCTCTGATCACGGCGTTACACGCATGTTTGTATGACCGCTGCACAGCCTCTGATCGCCCATTTTGCCATTTTGCTTCCTTTACTTTCGAGATCCACTTTCAGCAATCCGTTGCAAATGGCGGGTGATGGTGACTGGATGCAACAGAGCGAAGGAGCGGTTGTTAAATGGTACGAGGGCTACGTCAGCAACTATCTCATGTGCACATACTTCATGCCTGAGCAAGAAAAGGACGATGCCCCAGAGGATCACCTTTACTTTGCGTAATTCGCGGATATATGCCATTGGACACAGCCATTGGGTCAAATAATGGTTGGAGGCATGGCATTGTACTGGACACTGGGAAAATGGAAAAATTTTGTTGTCAGTTTTATTTTTGTTTATCCATCATTCATTTGATGGTGTCACTTCAGAAATGTCGGCCCCGATAAAATGAATCGGTTAAGAACACGGCCATTACTGAAGAATGCCGATGGGATGCGTTTTCAACACCTTCTACAATTTTGATAAAGAGATATCAGAGATGTTCACAAAATGCAACTAGTTGGCATGCTTGTACAATAGGTCATGCATGTAACAGGTGGTCATGCATGTAATCGAAGAAGCGGTCACACTGTGTAGATAGTCTTTGATGGATACGCCTCACTCTTAGTACTGCTACAATAACACCAATCACGTTTAGGTGGGGTGTGGAGTTCAGTGAATGCAAAGAAGATGAGCACCTCTATCGCTCATCCTCAATAGTGAAAGAAGTGACTTTGCCATAATCGTCCATCAATTGAATATATTATTAGTGTTGACATTTCAGTCATCGACCAATCTACGATCGCCACGTCGGATGCTTATTTTGAACATAGTGTTTCTGAATTTATATTTCATAATTTTATTGTCTGAGTTGGATTCTTTTTTTGATTTGCTACTTGTTCAGGACTGGATTGGTCACAATGGATTTGCAAATTTCCACTATTAGGAAGATGCCACTAAATATTGGATCTGATTCCAATATCCAGTCACTGTCACTATAAATGGTGCGAACCATTTACTGACAGTGTCATCCTCCTACTGGGAAAATGCAAATGCACTGTGACACAGCCCTGAACACGTGGCGCTGACATCCTTGACCCAAAGTTAGGTCAAAATTGGGTCAAGGCGACCGTGCATATGCTGATGCATGCCTACATGAAACAAGCAGGATGCACACAATATGCTATGAAAACAAGGGTGACAAACAGGTATACTTGGGTGAAGTAAGGGGTGTAAGATCCCCGATAGGTGTTGGTGGGCGAGAGAAACCCTAGAGTAATCCCGCACAACACCCACGACATGCAAACGAACATGCAACGTCAAATGGCGGGGCACGCACACACACAAATGACGTGTGAATGCATATGAGAAACACAGATGACGTGGACATGGAGGGGCGTGTACGCACAAGTCGCGATCTCACAGGCGGGGACGAAAGAAACCCGCGGGGCGAAAACTATGCAGGTGCGAATGCGTGGGAATGCGCACTTTATGTATGCAGCGTTGACCTCCTAGTGGGTGGTGTCATGCCTAATGGCGTCTAGTGGTCGAATGAAGATGGCGGCGTGGAATAAGGAGAAGGGAGGAGAGCTCGGGGACGGGCACAGATCCTGTGTATACGTCACTCGTAAGTGAGTATCCTGCATATGGACGTGCACAGTTTAAAAACACTCGCGGGAATGCATTTCATGCACATAGGCAAACATGCGCTGCAGCACAGCAGTCAAGGGAAACAGGTGCGAATGGAAAAGTGCAAGTGGGAAGTGAGGCTGAACTCTTCTGCGAACTGAGCTTTCGGTAAATTTCAGAGTTCCGAGCATCGATCTCCGATATTTGAATTAAAGTTTGTGTTTGGATGAACCTTTTAGATTGTCACAGACGTCGAAATCTGTGATCGATCTTGGAAATCAGCTTTAAGTGTCTCGATTGGCCTTTTTTTTTGTTTTTTTCAGTTATAGACGATCAAGAAAGACGATCGATCGCATTTACAACAAGTCGAAATCGAGGAGATGAGGATTCGACAGACGATCGTCGTACGCGTCTTCGCCGTTCGCTGACGCGACGGCGCAGATTTACCGTGCGCTGACGCGCATGGAACAATTATGGGGTATGACACTGTGATGGCACACTCGAACAATGAAAAGACAAAGAGCAATATGTGGGTACCATGGCGAGTTTTGATGACGTGCTGGCATAGACGTCAAAATATTTGTGCAAAGCATCTTTTCTGACGTGGCTCCTTGAGTCTTCGTGACATTTCAGATTGACGAGAACTGCTAAATCGATGTTTCGGGTGCCAATATAATAGACTAAAGAATAAGCACAAAGCGTGGAATGGGTCCACGATCTAGTGAGATATCCCTAAACAGGATATTCGAGTGGGCACAAAACAGGTTGGCTCGGTATCGAATATATTGAGAAGTTAAGATAGTCGAAATACACTGAGGGATATAACCCTCAAGTCTAACCTAATCCCCGAACGGCAAGTGACAGATGTGACACAAGACACCCACGGGTTGACACAGACTACGGGTCTGACAGGGGCCTACTCCGGGTCTTCCGGGAGGGCTGCCGGTCAGATCTCAGCATCGCGATCAGTCGGCGCTGCGCCGAAGCTCGTAACTTGCAGGCTTGCGAGAGTAGGGTCACAGGACGCCGGAAGGCTTCAAAACATTTCCCGGAATAATTAAATTTCGTGGCAAAACTCATA
Organism: Cymbomonas tetramitiformis; assembly: GCA_001247695.2. Lineage (NCBI taxonomy): Eukaryota > Viridiplantae > Chlorophyta > Pyramimonadophyceae > Pyramimonadales > Pyramimonadaceae > Cymbomonas > Cymbomonas tetramitiformis. The sequence goes on from LGRX02018302.1 coordinate 6,754, forward strand.
TGCAATCCATCAAGTAAATAATTACTTTAAATCCTAGGAGCGAAATTTGCAACATTTCCCCCTATTTTTATTGGCTAGGGTCCAAGGCATGTCCACATGGTATTAAAATAATCCGCGGCGATTGTATCGTAGCATCTTCGAGAAATAAATTTTATTGAACCGGGCACTCCGGTAGCTTCGAATACACTTGTAATACACATATGTATACTGTCAAACTTTCAATATATCACTAGGAACTGTATACCGACATTTCTGTTCGTTGACTAGGTTGTTGCTATTTCTTATATTTTCAATAATGCCGTCTCTTACAACCGTTCCTGAATAAGTAGACGTTCGGCCCACGGGATCTACCCTAACCGAACGTGAACAATCTCGATGATCTAGCATTTCGGTCATACTGTGCCATTTCCCCAACGTCCCGATGGCACAGTTACGATTCCCTCGATACGGTTCGATACACGGATCTCTCTCGTTTCGCATGTACCTCCGGGTACAACTCTCCCCCCCTATGTGGCTATCCCCTGATGCACCCACTTCACAATTGTATCGGCAGTGGAATCAGCTATTGCACAAGGATCAGTATGGGCACCAGGCATGAACTGACAAGACTCGGTCCTTAGGTCGGCGCCTGTACGGTTCTTGGGTCCGTGCCCTTTTCAATTGAACAGGGATTATCTGCGTGGCCACTTCGATGGTGCGGGCCGTTGATTGCGCCTCCTGCCGCTGTCGCGGCCGGGCACTGTCCACCTGTTTTACTCGAGCGGCAAGTTTTCACCAGGGTGGGCCTCCATGTCGATCTCACTCCACTCGCTGAACTTCGGATGGTGAAACAGATGGTGGAGCAGGGGACCCGGTATGGGATACACTGCGTGTGATTTACCTGCGCCTGGCTGTGACGGGTGAGGTCCCATTTGGGCGGTCGCAGGGTGTCCGCCAGTGGCCCACTTACACGCGCAGGGGTTATCTGATGTGCAATCTAGCAATGGCTGCGGTGGTGGCGAGTCTGTCCAAATGCAAGTTGGCTTCCGATAGTGCTCGCCATACTTGCAGTAAGTGCAAAACAGGGGTGGAGGTAATTCACTGACTACCGGTCGCAGTCGCAGGGCGTTTGGGTAACGTCCTGTAGGGTTTTCCAGAAACCAGTGTTTAGGCTTCAGGTACTCGATGATATCCAGCGTGCGTTGCACGCACGCGTCTGTCGACACCAGATCTGGGGGTCCTCCCGTGGTGCGTGCTTGACTGTACTGAGTGCATGGTGGACTGGCCCACACCACATCGAAAAATTCAGGTCCGTACTGCCCGGGGTCCCAATCCTCCACTGCTGCAATGTGTGTGGACTGCCACACTGGGTCGTGATCTAAGTAAGGTGACTACGGACGCTGTGGGATAGCAACGCACAAACTCCATCTCCACCGAACCCGTCCCACTGAACATCACAAGTATTCTAGCTGATCGGTGTGCCTCCACATCCACCACAGTTACTCTGGCATGCTCACCATCATCTAGTACCTCCACATGCTCCCAGGGTAGACACCCATCTTCCGGTGAGTGGGCTTCGGGAGCATCACAGGGGTGCTCCAGCAGCTCTGCAAAAGTGGCTCCCAGATACATTATGGTGGTGGCGTTGTGCTGGTACGATCGACGCTGTACCGCCGCGTCCCTCGTTCTGACTTGAGCATCCAGTCGAGCTGCCTCAAACTCCTTAAGTTGCTGGTTCTCTCCACCGCGATTCATCTTCTCCCGTGTACGCCACTGATCATGCGCGTCTGAGTAGCCGGTCCAACGCACGCACCTTCCACTCTTCAATCTATTTCCCTCGCAGTGACCGCACACGATGCGCCAGGATCTTCTCCACTTGTGCCTCCGCCTGACCATCCACTATCACTGCGTCTGGCTTAGGGACGCGTTGTCTCGAAGCGAAAGACTCCGAGCCCTGCACGTGGGGCTTCAGCCGGTGCTGCGCGAAGGCAACGTGAATGCGCCAGTGCGGAGGCAGTGCAAGGCGATATGCCACGGGCGCACCACGGTCCGCCTCGGGGAGTTCGGCCTGCAAATCGCTGTACAGTAGAAGCGTTCCACCACTGGAACCGGACCGTGCCAGCGTTTGGTGAGCTTCCTGCACATCTTCCTGCCCATCAAGCTCTCCGTCAAGTGCCGTGCCTCAATCCACACCATGTCACCCACCGCGTACTCCCGATGCACATGCCGCTGGTCGAATTGGGCTCGCTGCCTCTGCTGCGCCAGCTCCAGCCTGCTCCGTGCGTCCTGCAGCTGCGACGAAAAACGAGAAGCCATCTCAAGGGCTGTTCCTGCCCCCCCCCCGTTCGTTGTGCCGAGCCAGGCTGCACAGCTGCCTCCAAGAAGAGGTCCAGCTGAGACATCGGCGAAACCCCGTAGCAGAGCTCAAACGGGGTGAAACCTGTGACATCACTTCGGGAGTCATTCACCGCGAACTCGACATTGGTGGCAAAGAGATCCCAGTCCCCTGGGTTGACATCAACAAATGATCTCAACATGTCTTCCATTCGGTTGGTGTGCTCTACCTGCCCATCCGAACGAGGGCTATACGGCGTCGTGGAGGCAATCCGAACCCCCATCAATCTCTTGAGCTCCTTCCAGAAGGCATCCTGGAACCTGGGGTCCCTGTCGCAGACAATCTTCATCGGCGCCCCGTGCTGCCTCCAGACCACCACGTCGGAGTAGATGCGCGCTACAGTTTGGGCTGAGCTATCCCCAAAATTCATGGGGACTACATGAATCATCTTGCTCAGTTTGCAGGTAAACGTGGCAAAAGCATCATTCCCTTGTGCTGTCCTCGGGAGACCTGTGACAAAGTCCACGCTCACTACCTGCTAATTCCTCTCTGGGATGGCATGCGGATTAAGTACAGTAATCCATCGGGAAAGCCTGTCCTGGGTCGAACCGACTGACACGTGGGGCATGAAGCCACCCATTCAGCCACGTCCTCAGAGGCATTCTTCCACCAGAACCGCCTCGGCACCCTCTCCAGCGTCTTCTCACGTCCAGTGTGCCCCGCTGTGAGTGAGTCATGTGCCTCCCGGAAGATAACTTCACGGAGGGGCGAGTCCTCTCCCAGCACCAGCTGGTAGCGGCCCGCAGCCACTCTCCACAGCACCTCGCCAATGATGCGGAAGTCCCGGGTAGCCTGATGCGGGGATGATTGGACTCGCTGTCGAAGGTCATTCAGCGGCCCATCCCTGCAATATTCGTCTCGCAAGGCAGACAGAAATTTGGCGTCGCTGGTCAGCTCACCTGAGTCCCTCACCTTTGCAGCCTTGCCAAGCCTCACTACAGGGGGTGCCACCCGCGGGTGTCGCACACGTTGCACACTCTGCCGGGTAGGAGGTGCATACACCACCAAGACTGACCAGGGAAGATCCTGCAAGATGCCATCCGAGTCCTCAAAAAGCTGAGTAGCCCCACCATGTGCGTCGTGGGTGGGGATATAACCTCCTCTATCCGCATGCCCGCCATTCTGAGCAGCTTCCTCCACTGCGGTAAGGGGTTCTGAATGTCCGGCAAAAGGAAGACAGCAGATGTACTAGAGGGGTCCGCACGCCATTCCTGCACATACTTCTGCAGCATGGCCTCCATCATAGCGGTGTCGCTGGAGGAGTATGGGGGCGGACACCACACGTGCTTCCCTCTCCAGTGCGTGTCTGAGTCGTCCATGGTCCCCAGTTCACGTCGATGTCGAACTTCCCATAGAGGGTCTGCAACCGCTGGTACACCTCATTTCTCACCTTCCAGCCCTGGCGATATGCTGATTGCTGCAACTTCAGCGTCGGTGCCTCCTGCCGCAGCTGCGACCGGGCTTCCTGTTGCTGAGTCTTCAGCGCGGGTGCCTCCTGTTGTTGGGCGGGGTGCTTCCGGGGTCTCCCTGGGCCCCGCTTCGCTAGCGCTGGTGCCTCCTGTCGCGGCTGCGACCGGGCATCAGGTTGCTGAGTCTTCAACGCTGGTGCC
>LGRX02018303.1:0-17345 GCA_001247695.2 Cymbomonas tetramitiformis
CCGTCGCCCAGAATACGGTACCGCCCACTATCACATGCAGCCCCTAAGGATCAGGCGCGTGTCCGGGGAGCTGTCCCCACATCGCAGCCGTCACCAACAGCCTGCGCACTAACCCATGCGACTTCCATACACACCGTACCTCGGTGACGCCACGGGTCCGGGGGCGCGTAGGGAGTGCTAACAGCCCTCTTAAGACGCAACTCCCGACCCATCGGCTTGATGCCACCACCCGTCGCGGGATCTGGGGGCGCGTAGAGAGTGCTAACAGCCCTCTTAACACGCAACTCCCGACCCATGGGCATCCACAACAACCCGCCACAAACCATACCTCGGGTTACAGGGGCGTGCTCGGGGAGCTGTCCCCACATCTTGAACATCCCAAGCAACCTTCTACAACCGGGCGCCTGCCCACCATGCACACCGTCGCCCAGAATACGGTACCGCCCACTATCACATGCAGCCCCTAAGGATCAGGCGCGTGTCCGGGGAGCTGTCCCCACATCGCAGCCGTCACCAACAGCCTGCGCACTAACCCATGCGACTTCCATACACACCGCACCCCACACCGTACCTCGGTGACGCCACGGGTCCGGGGGCGCGTAGGGAGTGCTAACAGCCCTCTTAACACGCAACTCCCGACCCACCGGCATCCACAACAACCCACTTCAACAGATTCCGCGTGTTGCAGGCACACCACGCTCTTTCTCTCATAGGAATACGGGGGGCGCGTAGAATGGCTGTAAAAGGTCGGAACTCACCACGGAAGGCTGGACAGCTTCTTCGCCGGCTGCCCCGCGTCCCGCTCCGGGTCCACCTTCAGGCTGTTCAGCTCCCCCCTGCGAAGACCATCGATACACACCGCAACCCACACCGTTCCTCCGTGACGCCACGGGTCCGGGGGCGCGTAGGGAGTGCTAACAGCGCTCTTAACACGCAACTCCTGACCCATCGGCAACACGCCAATTCCCGTCTCGGGTCTGGGGTGCGTGAAGTAAGCATACCTCTTTTGTTTCATTAAAGCTATTGGCAACCGCACAAAAAAAAGAAGAAGATTAATACTCACCGCAGGATGCACCACCGCGACCTCTTCTCCAGACGCAACGTGCTCCGCGGCTCCAACTACGGGAGCTCCGCCCTGCCAGTGGTGAAGCAAGGAGACGGTTCCTCCCTTCACGTCGTCTTCAAAAAAAAAGAGCGCACGCCTAACAAAAAGAGCATGGGCTCCAGTGCCAACAAGAAAATCCAATGTTCGGCCGAGTGTCCAGGAAGATGTCCCCACATCGCGGCCGTCACCTCCGTATTTACCGTGCATAGCAAGCAAAAAACAGCGCATGCCTACGGAAACTGCATGCGTAACATACCACACAAAGACCCCCAAAAAAACCCCACGGTTCGGGCGCGTGTCCAGGGAGCTGTCCCCACATCGCAGCCGTCACCTCCGTACGTACCCGTGCATAGCAAGCAAAAAACAGCGCATGCCTACCGAAACTGCATGCGTAACATACCACACATAGACCCCAAAAAAAACCCCCACGGTTCGGGCGCGTGTCCAGGGAGCTGTCCCCACATCGCAGCCGTCACCTCCGTACGTACCCGTGCATAGCAAGCAAAAAACAGCGCATGCCTACGGAAACTGCATGCGTAACATACCACACAAAGACCCCCCAAAAAACCCCACGGTTCGGGCGCGTGTCCAGGGAGCTGTCCCCACATCGCAGCCGTCACCTCCGTACGTACCCGTGCATAGCAAGCAAAAAACAGCGCATGCCTACGGAAACTGCATGCGTAACATACCACACAAAGACCCCAAAAAAAACCCCCACGGTTCGGGCGCGTGTCCAGGGAGCTGTCCCCACATCGCAGCCGTCACCTCTGTACGTACCCGCGCATAGCAAGCAAAAAACAGCGCATGCCTACGGCAACTGCATGCGTAACATACCACACAAAGACCCCCACAAAACCCCCACGGTTCGGGCGCGTGTCCAGGGAGCTGTCCCCACATCGCAGCCGTCACCTCCGTACGTACCCGTGCATAGCAAGCAAAAACAGCGCATGCCTACCGAAACTGCATGCGTAACATACCACACATAGACCCCAAAAAAACCCCCCACGGTTCGGGCGCGTGTCCAGGGAGCTGTCCCCACATCGCAGCCGTCACCTCTGTACGTACCCGCGCATAGCAAGCAAAAAACAGCGCATGCCTACCGCAACTGCATGCGTAACATACCACACAAAGACCCCCACAAAACCCCCACGGTTCGGGCGCGTGTCCAGGGAGCTGTCCCCACATCGCAGCCGTCACCTCCGTACGTACCCGTGCATAGCAAGCAAAAACAGCGCATGCCTACCGAAACTGCATGCGTAACATACCACACAAAGACCCCAAAAAACCCCCACGGTTCGGGCGCGTGTCCAGGGAGCTGTCCCCACATCGCAGCCGTCACCTCCCTAATTACCACATGAAATGCTGCCCACTCGAGCCACTGGAAAAGAAAAGGTCTGCCGCTTGTGTAATACAACACTGAAAAAACTCATTGCCCAAAACCGCACATACTAAGCATACACTAAAAAAACCCCCACGGTTCGGGCGCGTGTCCAGGGAGCTGTCCCCACATCGCAGCCGTCCCCTCCCTAATTACCGAGTCCGGAAAGCATACACCTGCAGGCGCACCATAACCAAAAAAGCCCCACGGTTCGGGCGCGTGTCCATCCAGGGAGCTGTCCCCACATCGCAGCCGTACCCTCCCAAACAACTGTGTCCCAGCAAATGCATCCCCACCCACTGCCAACGCATTCCACAAAATAAGAAGAACATCAAGGTCAACGCACCGCTGGTCCTGGCTGTACCACTGCCGTCTGGAGGCCCCCCGTGCCGGGCGCAAGGGGGAATGTATTCAAGGGGGCGGCGGGAACGGGCTGCATTCTCTCTACAACAAAATAACGCCAGTAAAATTTTCAAGACAGAGTCTTGTAACAAGATTTGAATAATAAGTTCTACGGCGCGCCCTACTTGTTTCAAATCGATTGTCCGTCCTTCAAGCAACTACCTCACCTAGTGTGACGCACGACCTGCTGTACGTACGTACTAGTATGACTGTATGTAGTGCGTGCGTGATGGGTCAAATAAACCTCCAGGCGGACATTTTCATGTGTATAATTACTTTGAGTCCCCCGCCACCCAAATTATACTCTCTTCAGTCACCAGCAGGACACGGTTTTGGCTTAACTTTCTTGTGTATAATTAATCGAGTCCCCCGCCGCCCACCATGCATTCAGCAGGACACGGTTTTCACTCGACTTTTCTTATCTTTTGCTCTGACGTACTCGCTCGCGTCCTCCCTCGTTGTTACATCGATGTCCACGGGCATTCTGAAGGCCAGCTGATGACCGAATTGTATAAAACATGACACGCGGTATAATTTTCATGGACTTAAGAAAAGATAAGAAAACTTAAGAAAAGTTAAGCAAACTTAAGAAAACTTAAGCGAATACCTTGTTCTAGTGATCGTGATCGAAGCACTGACCACTCCCAGTTGTACGCCGTCAGTATCAGCGTACCAGGCGAGTGTGTCAAGCCTTCTTTGGAGCTTCAAGGAGCACACTCTTCAAGACCAGCAGAGAAAGTTCTTGGAGCGCGCGGCGGGGACCTTTGGGTCCGAGCAAGCCTGGCACCAACGCTACGGGGAGCTGGACGTGTTCTTCAGCGATCTGGCGGTGTGCTCCCTGACGCAGGCCTACCTGGAGAACGCACACGGCGAGACCATTGCCCTGAAGCAGGCGATGAACGAGACCGCGGCGGAGTATTTCTCGCGACTGGAGACTCGCATGGCCTCCGTCAACTTCCTGGCCGGCAGAGTCCCCAATTGCGTGGAGATGACCAACCTGTCGATGCTCTCTACGTACCGCCGAGGGCTGAAATATGCACCCAAGGTGATGCGACGCCTGAGAGCCATCCACTTGGATGTCTCCAAACCAGAAGAGTGGGAGAGGAAGGCCGTCGCTGCCGACATCCCAGGCACCCACAACGCCTTGTTGAAGATTCGGGAAGTTGCTGAGGAGGTGGAGAGTGACATTGACACGGAGGCGGCTCAGAGGCGCTCTCAAGACCGTCCTCCCCGTACTGTTTCCTTCGCTAATCCACCACCTCGCCCCCCCTTCTACAGGCGTACCCCCTCTTCGAACCGCCCAGCTCTTGCCATGCTGGAGAATGGGCCTGCCACCACCGTCGCCGCGGCAGTGACCCCATTGCCACCACCACCTGGCCTCTCTCGCCCCGACGCTCCGAAAGTCCGCCGGTGCTTCGCCTGCGGCTCTGCGGAGCACATCGTCCGTAACTGTACGGACGAGGCTAAACTCAAGGAGTGGAGGGCCAATGCACCCGCTTGACTGGCGAACTCCCCTGGGTTTGTAGCCGCCGTCGTTTGGGCCATCGAGCAGCAGGAGGACATCTCCTCGGTGGATGGCGTCCCAGAGGAGTTCTCCGAGGAGGTCTTGGCTCTTGCTACCTGTGAGGACGAGCAGAGCTACCAGACCCTGGCGGCCCTTGCGGGCATAGAGCTTGTGGAGGGTGACGGCCTTCCCCCGGTGGAGAGCGATGAATGACTGGCCGGCGGCCAGCCCCAGACCCTGCCCTTCGAGGAAGTGAGGTCTTGCCCTGATGATCAGACCCTCTCCGCCCTGGAGAAGCGGCCAGAACCAGTGGAACCCCGACGCGCCCGAGGACGCAGAGACCCTTGGGGCCAACGTCCCCATCCCAGGAGCGTGGCCTTCACCTCTGGGACCCGCTTGCGACGCACCTACCGCTCAGCTGGTGCCCCATCGCCGCCGAGGGATGACTTGTCTAGCCACCCTCTTGCGGGAAGCACCCCCTTCGATGAGCCGTCACTACCTCTTGATGACGGCCCTGCTTATACACAAGCGAGGATCGAGGGTCGGAGGGGACGGCGAGTCCCCCGGCACAGACCCCCATTATGGGCAGCAACCGCGGAGAGCCCCGCGATCTTCGCCCCCGACCGCGTGTTGTCCTACCACTGCCCATCTATCAGTCCAACCTCGCAGACCCACGGAAAAGGCTAATTGCGTGGCACTGGAAGAGAGATCTGTACTCCCTCCCCCTCGAGGTCGCCATGCAAAAGGTCCGCAGAGCTCTGCGCAAATCCCCAGAGGCTGCCAAGGACCTGGTGGATAAGATGTCGGAGCGCGCCCGCAGCCGCATACACCCTGGGAGTCGATCGCCAAAGGAGCGCGTGAACCGCGCCAGCCAGCTGGCAGAGAGGATACGCATTGCCCGCGAACCTCAAGATCGCAAGGAGGGCCATCAGCGCATAGCATTGTGGCACCTCCTCTCACACGACGGTCGCCAGCAAGTTCCCGAACCCTCTAGTCTAACGCCAGCTCCCACGACCTCTACGCGGCTTGGAGAGAGCTGTCGCCCGCCGAGCAGCAAAAGGCAATCGCCACTTCGAGCCCAGACTCTTCCCCAGGTAGCAGGCTGTGGGAAAAAGAGGGCGCACGAAGAGCAGCAGCGAGATCTTCGACATCCCTCTGCACCCTGGACACTGAAGTGGGCACGATACCTGGGACAGCGGGAGATGTGGGTCTACCTGGCGCCTGGTGCAGTCTGCACGCAGTACAGTAATCACTCACCTTTAAGAAAACAGGAAATTCACGCCAGCGTATTTTTACATAGAGTTATTAAATATGGGTGCGATGTATTAAATATGAGGGAGTTTGGAAAAACGCTGGCTGTTTCCTTAACGTCGAGTTTCCTTAACGGCGAGTGATTACTGTACACCAGTACAAGATGAGGAAGCTGGGTCCCAGCCCCTTGGGAGCATCCCCTCCATCATCCTCGCTGGCCGAGCCCACAACAGAGACTACATCTTCGCACCATGATAACGCGCCGGCCACTCCGGGAGGAAACCCCGAAGGTTCATCCTACTGCTCAGAGGTAGAGGAGACCTCCACACCCAGTTCGCTTTGCTTCACCCAGCAGATGACCACCGTCAGAACGCATGAAGCAGATGAAGCGCCGCCCTGTCTCGACAGCCACCCCATCGCTGAAGACCCTGAGGTGATGGAAGCGGAGTCCTCGGTCAATTCGCTCTGCTTCACCCAGCAGATGGCAGCAGCTGGGACCCCTGAGGCGAGAACTGACCACCAGAGCTCCCACCAACTCGCCCACAACTCCCCTACTGGCAGCCCTCAGCATGACGAGGATCCCCTCACCCATGGCAGTCTCATCAATAGTGTCGCTACCCATGCGAGCCCCACAACAAGCGGCACTACCCACGTGAGCCCCACAGTAAGCGGCACTACCCATGTAAGCCCTACCACCGCAGTGGCACTACCCATATGAGCCCTACTACCAGTAACACCACCCATGTGAGCCTTACCACCAGCGACACCACTCATGTCAGCCCCACCTCGAGCGAATGCACCTCAGCGGGCACCCTGCTGACGGCGAGTGTAGACAACCTCGTCAGTCATCCGACTGAAGATGTTGATTTGCTGGATGAGGAGTTCTACGCCGCGTGTAGGCAAAGGTTGGAAGAATGCCGCGAGGCCTCGGACAACCTCCTCCCCAACCTCAAGTGCAAAAGCATACGCACAGATGGGGGAGTTCAGTGGAAGACCGACATCGAGGGTACCCTCGCAGCGGCACATGACGAAGAAGGACCGCTACTGCTGGTATTCTATGCAACCCTCAGAGGGCACACGGTCAAGGTGCTGATCGACTCAGGGGCCTCTGACAACTTCATCTCGGAGCAGAGCGCTAAGCGATGTGGCCTCACGACACGAGCCGGCTCCGAGATGCGAGTCACCCTGGCGGATGGATCTGTGAAGATTACTGGCGCCACCGCGTACGCCAAGTTTAACACGCACACCACCACGGGCACCTATACGGAGAACGCCCTTGCCCTCCGGATCCTACCACTGGGCATACAGGTGGATGTTATCCTTGGCGGAAGGTGGCTGCGCAGTCACTCTCCTGTCACTCTGGGCTATGAAGGGAATGGCTCCGTCTCCTTCCTCAGGAAGTCCCGCAGTGGTAAGATTGGGGATCGCGTCACCATCACAGGCTGTTCTCCTGGGAAAGCATCTGGGGACAGGTCTCCGAAGGGCACGGCCTGCGCGGGATTGGTGGATGAGGTGTTCCTAACCCCTGCCCAGCTGAAGAAGTACCTGGTGTACGCGGAGACGCAGAAACTACGCGGCAATGACGACCCGGAGATACAACCCGCCTGGCTCATGGTGGCCGAGAAGTCCCCCGATGATACTGCTTCTGCCTTTGCAGCCACGGCTATCGACTCTGAGAACGCCGAACCCGCTGCGGATACTGAGGATGCAGAAGTGAGCCCTGAGTGGACCCTCAAGTTTCAGGACTTCTGGGGTGAGGAGTACAAAAAGGAGATGACGACTGCCCTACCGAACATCGATGGACTCAGGCATGACCCCCAAGATGAAGCCAGCATTAACCTGGACCCTGAGCTGAGCAAGAAGGGGCCGCCCTGCCAGCGCATCTACAAGAAGTCTGCAGAGGAACTCCGCCAACTTCGAGAACGCGTGGAGACTCTGATGTCCAAGGGCTACATCCGACCTTCTTCCAGCCCTTATGCAGCTCCCTGTCTGATGGTCCCCAAACCGGGGAACCCCAAGGAGCTGCGACTGGTGATCGATTACCGGCTCCTCAACCGCCAGACAGTTAAGGACAAGTATCCTCTCCCAGACATTCAGATGATGTTCGACGAGATGCAGGGTGCGAAGTTCTTTTCTTCGTTCGACGCGGTGGATGGCTTCTGGCAAGTACCGATGGCACCAGGAGATGTCGAGAAGACCGCCTTCACCACCCAGATGGGGTCATATGAGTGGTTGGTCATGCCGCGGGGGCTGCAGAATTCACCATCTCAGTACCAGCGACGGATGCAGCGGGCCTTGGGCCATCTCCCATTTGTCCGGATCTTCATCGATGATGTGGTCGTCTTCAGCAACACCGCTGCAGAGCACTACGAACACGTCAAGCAACTGCTCCTGACATGCAGGGAGAAGGGCGTCTTCCTCAAGAGGTCCAAGTGCCAACTGTTGAAGAAATCCTTGCGGTTCCTTGGCCACTGTATCTCCGCGGATGGCTGCAGACCCCAACACGACAAGGTGGCTGCAGTGAGGGACTGGCCCGAGCTGGAAACGGTTACCCACGTCAGGCAGTTCTTGGGCCTGGCGGGGTATTACCGCAGGTTCATCCACTGCTTCTCCGAGATCGCTCAGCCCCTCACCCGGTTGACCAAGTCGGACGTACCCTGGGAGTGGGGTCCCATGCAGCAGTGGGCCTTCGAGGAGCTGAAGAAGGCCCTCACCTCAGCGCCAGTGCTCGCCTTGCCCAACATTAAGGGTGCCGCAGACGGCACAGCACCTTTCGTGGTGCAGACGGATGCTAGCGGCATCGCTCTTGGGGGAGTACTGATGCAAGACAATGGAGATGGTCTTGGACTGCGCGTGATAGCATACGAGAGCCGCCAGTTCTCAGCCGCCGAGCAAAATTATCACACCGGCGAGCGTGAGCTAGGTGCTCTACACCACTGTACCACCGTTACCTGGCGGCATTACCTCATCTTCACCAACTTCCGCATCCAGGGTGATCACCGCCCCCTTGAATGGCTGATGGAACCTGGCAGAGAGCTTAGCCGCAGACAGGCACGCTGGTACATGGATCTGGTGGAGGTGGGAGTCCCGAGAATGGAGTACATCAAAGGAGCGCTGCTGCTGGTACCGGACGCCCTGTCCAGAAGACCCGACTTCAAAGACAAGGACGTGCGTGAGGGGTTGAAGGAGGCAGGGGTGATCGACCCCACCTCAGATCTGCCGAAAGACCCCCTGGCAACGCTGGAGTCTGAATGCTTCTCCAGCTCACCACCCGCAGCTCATCCCCACTGGGCCCAGACTGTTGACTGTTGGCTCTCAGCAGTGGAGACCCTCTCCGTGGCGGAACAGGCCATGGACGTGGGGGAGACCATCGCTCTCGTTAACCCGAAGCTCTATAAGGGAATGAAGGAGGATCACCTCGACTTCGACATGCCTGACTGGCCTGCAGCTGATAGCGCGAAGCCGGTAGAAGCTCCACACGAACCCCCTGACAGAGCTCCACCCCAGATAAGGATAACGAGGAGTATGTCACGCGCTGGGAAGGCCTCTGCGACCCCAGCGCCTCCGCAGTTGGCGTCACCGAAGACGCGACCACCTACGTCACGAGCTGACGCATCGGAGGCGCCCACTGAGAAGGTGCCAGCGAGCTCACCAACCCCGCAGCAGGCGCCCCAACAGTCAACTCCATCCCCGGTCCTTCACCCACAAAAACGGCAGGCTCCCCCAGAGGACTCACAGAATTGGCGTGTTCGAGCAGAGTACTCCTCGAAGTACGCCGAGAAATTTGGACCCTTCGATGTGGACGCCTGTTGTGACTTTGGCGGCCGCAACAGACAGGCGGATAGATTCTGGACAGACTGTCTTTCAGAGAAATGGAGGGGCCTTCGGGTTTGGTGTAACCCTCCATACAACTCCAAGTGCATTACTGTGGAGGCGATCTTGAACAAGTATATCGCAGAATGGAAGGCAGACCCAGAGAGAACACCTCAGCAGTCTTCGTTCTACCAGATCACCAGTCCAAGCTCCCCGCGTGGCGCAAACTTTTCAGAAAGGCCAATATGCAGATTGTGGAGGTCATCCCTACTCACGATGACAAGGGCGAGCCCAATCAGTTCTTCGAGAACCCAGATGGGAGGGCCTTCGACCTTCGCTGGCCTGTTCTGATAGTACACGCCCCTCCCGCCAAACCACAACCAGCACGCGTGAGGCATCCGCGAACAGCCCCCGCTGTGATAAGGACAGGTGAGGCAGCAGACTTCAGAGACGCAGCCTCCCAGCAGTCGGACTCAAAGTTCCTGCGTGCGTTGAAAGCGGAGTACACCTGAGAGGGGACACTTCGTTCACTAAGAGAGAAAGTGAAGGCGGCACCACACCAATGCCTACAGGACTTCAGGCTAGTGGGTGAAGTGGTTTGGAGAACCGCAGCAGGGAGATATCAGTTGGTGCTGGGGGAGGACTCTCCACTTCGAGAAGTGGTGATTCGTCATGCTCATGAGTCATTGTCCTCGGGTCACACTGGGCGAGACAAGACTTTGGAGAGGGTGCTGCGACGCTTCTATTGGCGTGGGGCCGCGGAAGATGTGGGCACCTGGGTTGCATCCTGCGCAGTGTGCCAATCAGTGAGGCCGCGGGGAACTTACCCGGATGGGTTGCTAAACCCTCACAGCATCCCGAACAGGCCATGGCAGGATGTCGCGGTGGACTTCGTCACCGGCCTGCCGGTATCAGAGAGAGGCAATGACGCTTTCGTGGCCTTCACTTGCAAGCTGACTAAGATGGTCCACGTTGTGCCGATGAACTTCGGCGACAGCTCCGCAGCTGTGGTGGCCAGAATCTACTTTGACTCGGTGTGGCGCTTACATGGCGCGCCTATGAAGATTGTCTCTGATCGTGACCCACGGTTTCAAGATGCTTTCTGGCAGGAACTCATGAGACTGATGGGTGTGAAAGTGGCTCGTACCACGCCGTACAACCCTCGGTCTGACGGCCAGGCGGAACACAGCAACAGGGTTATTGAGGACATGCTCAGGTCCTTTGTAGACGCCAATGTGGAGGACTGGGATCTGTTCATCACTAACGTGGAGTTCGCGATCAATGACTCCAGGAGTGAATCTACTGGCTTCACGCCATTTGAACTGGTGTTCGGGTTCTCGCCGCTGTCGCAGTTGGACCTTTTCCTGGAGGCCGCACAGTCCACCGCTGGACGACGAACTGGGGGAGTAGGCACCGCACACGAAGTGGCTGTGAAATTTTCGTCACAGCTGCGGGACGCCAGACAGCGGTTAGAGCTGGCTCAACAGCGACAGCGCGAACAGTTTGATCGCAGGCACGGGCAGCGGGAGTATGCTGTTGGAGATCTGGTCTGGATAGAGGCGAAACACCTTACGGAGAAGGTGATGGATCGCTCCATCTGTAGGAAACTGACCAAGCGCTGGCATGGACCAGTTCCTGTGACCGAACGCTTCTTCAGCGATGTACAGATGACCATGCCAGAGGCCGACAGAGGAGCCCCAGTAGCCTACCGCCTACGCCTCCCTCCTCACTGGCGGATTCACGACGTGTTCGCTCAACATCGCCTCAAACCGTACACCAGCGGTCAAGATGCTTTTGCTGCACGCGATCACCTAGCAGTACCTGAAGAGGTGGTAGTGGACGGTCAGAAGGAAGCACACGTTGAGCGCATCCTTGCACGTCGAGTGCGGTCTGTTCGAGGAAAGGAGGTGGAAGAGTGGAATGTTCGCTGGACTGGCTACTCCAAAGCTCACGACCAATGGAGGACGCGTGACAAACTTGAACGCGGAAGTCCACTTCAACAACTTCGTGAATTCGAGCAAGCGAGACTGCACATGGAAGCGCAAGTTCGCGACGAAGCCACTCGGCGACGCGAGCAGCGTGGCCGTCACTCCGCTCAAGCCGGAATGACACTGGCCCACCTCATCACTAATCCCTGCGATGAACTGGACCAGCTCGAACAGATGGAAGATGATACCCCCCTGCCGTGGGAACGCCAGGAGCGCGCGGAAGATGGGTCGTTGGCACTGGTGACAGAGCTGCTGGCGATACAGGCAAAAGCAACCCGCACGCCCAGGATTCTCGTACTTTTCAGCGGTACTGGCTCAGTAGAGAGGGAATTCCTAAATTGCTTCCCTTCCGCTTCAGTAGTGACCCTCGACTCCGAGCATATCTGGCAACCCACTCATGTGTGTGACATCCTGCAATGGGACTACAAACAATACCCGCCTGGATTCTTCGATGTTGTTTGGGCAAGTCCCCCCTGTAGGCAGTACAGTCAAGCGCGCACCACTGGTGGACCCCCTGACCTTCCCCAGGCTGACAAAATCGTACGACGAGCATTGCAGATCATTGACTACCTGGAGCCAAAACATTGGTTCATGGAAAACCCCAGAGGTCGCTTCCCTAACGCGCTACGGCTTCGCCCTATGATGCGCCAGCTCCCTCCTCCGTTGGTGTGTACCTACTGCATGTATGGTACGCAGTACATGAAGCCCACCTGCATATGGACGAACTCAGCACCACCCTCGCCCCTGCTACGCTGTACTACTTCAACACCGTGTGCGTGCAGATGGGCAACCGGTGCTCATCCAGAGACTGCTCAGCTTGGACCTCACCCGCAGCAGACTGGAGCAGGTCGATCTGCGAGTGTATATCCCGTGCCAGCACTTCTGCTACGACAACTTTTCCGACATTTACGCCTCCGCAAAACTGAAGACCCGCTTTAGATTCCAAGTGGCACCCTTCTTCTTGAAAGTGGTGCCCTGGTAGCGGCAGGCAAACTATGCTCGAAGAGGGACCAGAGAACCTAAGAACTGGGAACAGCAAGGAACCAGAAAACCTAAGAACTGGAACTTAGATGGGTACCTTAGCGGAGTGATCCCAGGAGGTAGACCACTCCTAAGGGGGGGAGAGTTGTATTCGGAGGCACAGCGTGAGCCGATATGCCTATGCGTCCGTATGTGTGTCATCGGGGGTAATCTGGGATTGGCACGATGACAGTGAAATTGGGCTTGAAATCACGATGAGAATGAATACCAGATGTCCGGGGTATGACACTATGACACTATGACAGACAGTATGACAGTATGACACTATAGTAGTATGACAGTACTGTGGGGGGTGTCATCGTGGAACTCAGTCAGACCCTCGAAGAATGGTCAGATTCGCATCGGGGTTGAAAAGACAATGAAATCGAATATCAGATATTAAGGTTATGACAGTATGACAGTATGACGCTATGACAGTATGACAGTATGACAGTACAGTAGTATGACAGTACTGTGGGGCAGTCATCGTGTCAGCCTGTCGGCATAACATCTGAATCGAGAATGACGAATCGGAATTAGAAATGAGATCGGATCGGGAACTGAACGTTGAGCCGAAGTGTGACATCGGCTCTCGAGTGGTTGACCCTGCAACCTGAGTGACGAGTGAATAAGTAGAGCACTTGAGAAGTGTTTAGCCTTCAGAACTCGGAACCGAATTATCGTTTGTACCTCAATCTGGCCCTGATCCAGTATATTATAAAATCCGAATTGTGTACCTTTGCACGTTCAATCAAAAACATATTTCCGGGCATCTGTCGTCGTGCCCCTGGCACACTTTGACTTCATTTTATCCGGATCTTTCGTATTCCGTTATGGTTCTCGCGCACATTTTATCCGATGAGGAGCTTCGTGCTCTTTCGTTGTCGTGTGCGGACAGATTGGAGAAGGTGAACGTTCTGAAACGTGCTCAGCTCATTTCTTTTTGCCAGGCCCAAGCTAGAGCGCTCGCTCATTTTCAGAGTGCTCCGCAGATTTTGCCGCAGCCTCCAGCGGCTTTCGAGCCTATCTTTCTTTGCATCATTGTTTCGGAGGGCACAGAGGTTGGTGGTGTTGTGCCCACTAGACAGCAGGAGGCCTCAGCTAATTCTGTTTGCGCGAAAGGCGTTGGCGATGGACTAGCAGTTTTGGACACCCGATCCATCTCTTCACAGATTACGACCACTCGACCCGCGACTGGATCTTCCAGTGCGCGCAGGCTCACACGACAGGCCCCTCCTGTTCGTGTCGAGCGTCATTACTTTCATGCCGTGGGTTCAGCTTCTGGTGCTATCGATTCTGGACAGCATGACATTCACGCAGAGTATGGCAGTAGCGAAAGCGAAGATGAATCGGGGTACCCCGCTTGGGTATTTCGATGAATCTGAAGACGATTGTAGGGGGACTGGTGGCCACTTGGCCTTTCCGCCATTTTCTCCCTCACAGTTGGAACAGCAGCCCGCCCTGGACACGACAGGTTTCCAGGGCGACTACTATGGCGGTGTTTTGGAGGCTTCAGAAGCTGAATTTTTCCCGCAGCAAGACATTTCGACTGGATGCGCATCTACTTTTATTGAGGGCGCTGAGCCGGCGGACGGAGACTACGACGATTATTCTTACGCCCACGAGCATTCTATCGCGAGGAGCACGACTCTGGTGGTGCTTACGAGGACGATGTTGCCCACTCCGATTACGATTCCGGAGACCACTACGACTCTGGGTCTGGTGGTGCTGGCAGCAACTCCTACGATGGTTATTCTTCTAGGTCATCTTAATTTCTAAACGGACAGGCAGAGCTTTTATCTCGTGTTTCGACCACTAGCTGAGATGGGGATCTATCCGACGTATTTTGTGATTCGAGTTTTGACCACTAGCAGACAGCTGGACATATTTAGTAAGTCGGACCTTTCAGGCATTTAAGACCTCTTTTCTCAGTTCGCAATCGACGTCCACAGCTAAGCCGACAGGCAGCTTCGATCATCCTTACTTCTTTTCCCGTGAGCAGACAGGCGGCACGGGAACTCGCTGCTGACCACTAGCCGGCAGGAATTTGACTTAGAAATCTGACCCATATGGGCTGAGCCACTGGATAATATCTTGCATAGCGTCCTCTGTTCAATTCTTTAACCTTGTGATCTTTCTAGCTTCTAGACTTAACCATTCTCATTAGATGTAAACTCTAGTAGCTAGGGTGGTGTCATGCACAAGCTGTAGGTCCACCTCTAATGAGGTGGTGTGCTGGATATGTCACCCTGACTGTCATATTTGTCAGGTGTCATGTCCGGTGTGTCATTCTCGGTGAACCTGCTTGTGTCCTGACTAGGGTATTTATTCCCTTGTGTTACCTATTAGTGAGTTCGTTCTTTATCCGCCGGGAGCGTTCTCCCCGTGGCTGCTGTGCTGTCTCCGACATGGGGCATCGACTTTCAACGTCAACACTTTCACCGCCAACATGCCGATGGTGTCGGAGCCGGCTACGCACTCCCCGCCCGCGTCGGTTGAATCCGACGAGGAGTGGACCGGTCCGCCTAACCCCTTTTGCCCTCCCGTCACCCGCACCTTTGCCGACTTCATTGAGAGCACGGGGATTGCATTGGGGGCGCCCGACGAGCCGCCCGTGAGCATGAACATGCTCTCCGCGATCGAGGCGCCAGAGAGCGTGATGGGCTACGAGCCCGCGGCCTACGCAAAGGGCGACGACAGCGACGAGGATGCCTCGGTTGGACCGCCGCAGCCACGGTACGGCTGTCGGAGGGGCATTCCCGGCTTTGGGAGGTATTTCCTCACTTCCTCTTTGGTGTGTGCACTCTTCGTAAGTTGTGCTGCCGCCGCACCACACGCCGCTTCCGGTGTCGGTGGTGCCAATGCACGCGCATGCGCGACTCCACCGGTCGGTGGTGCTGCGTGGACCGCCTCGACAGCCCCAACTGCGGCAACTTCACCGCCTGCACCGTTTCATGGCGATCTTGGCGACGCAGTGGGTGGTGCAGTGCCGGATGCTATACCACCGCGGAGACAGGCGCGGTATCGGGAGCTGCGACAAGGATTCCGCTTCTACGGCTTTCTCCCGCTACCGCCGGAGCTCGTGGATCCTGATCCGCCAATTCCCTCTTCGCCGCCTTACTCACCGCCACCGTACTCGTCCGAAGACGAGGCGCCGGGCTCTGGGGACTCCGCGACTGAGATCGGGGATTCCTTAATTTCGTCTACGCATGATTTACCACCGGCCCCGGGGGCCGGCAGCTACTGCACCCTCACGCTGCTCCGAGCTGGCCGAACAGTTCCAGGACCCTCTAGTGGCTGAAGATTGCTTACACCGTGCCTGCCTAGGGATTGGCTAGTGATTAGCTTTCTAGCTAGATGTGCAGAAGAGCTCTCTCTGAAATTGAGTTGTGTTTAGGGTTTTAGCACTTAACAGCTATATCTGACAATCTTTGCTGTGAGCTGGGACCGCCCTGACCAAGAGTACAGGCCCCCAGCTGTGCTACAGTTTCCTCCGGAAGTTGAGTAGGGAGTTTGTTACTTCGTTTCACTACTGGCTCCGGTCACCACCCTAGGTGGTGTGCTGGATTTGACACTGTGACACCCGAAACTGTCACATGTCACTTCCTATAGTAGGCTCTAGGCTGGGTGACCGTCACCAGTAGACGGGAAACACCCGTTAGGTAGTATTAAAGTGATCTCGACTTTTATCAAAGACTACTTAAACCGTTCTGATATCCCAACCCTCAACTCAGGGTTTATCTTCCCGGCTAGATATATATTACAGCGGAACTATATATCCGACACCGAACCCTATCGTTGAAGGGGCATGAGGGTGTGTGTGGGGGGGTGCGGGTGATGTAAGACCTAATATATATATCATATATTAGTCAAGCCAAACAGCAGAAACAGTCAGACGCTGAAGAGACGAAGGCTAAGAACCTAAGATGAGATAATAAAATAACTTGGGTGTTTTATTATCGGAGAGAACTGCAAGATGGTGACTGCTCACGTGGCACCTCAGGGCGAGGGGTGACAGAAGAGGATCCAATATCCCCCCAGTGTGGGGGTGAAATTGGTATCCCCATGACCGGGGGAGGGCACCATGTTCGATTTTCGATTTTGCATTTCGCATTTTCGATTTCAGATCGAACATCGCGAATCGCGTATGATCTGACACGTCGGGGATGAGCCGAAGGAGGACTAGATTATATATTAACGGGAACATCATCAAAAGCGTGACTCCGTCTCATCGGACGGATCGAGACCCCTTCGCCACCCCCGCGCGCTCCCCCGAGACACCCCCGCGCTATTTCGATTTAATCGCGTCGCGTCGCCGCGTCGCATCGCGTCGCATCGTGTCGCGTCGCGTCGCGTCTCATCGCATCGTGTCGCGTTGCGTCCGGATCGCATCGCATCGCATCGATTCGATTCGATTCGATTCGATTCGATTCGATTATCGCGATTATCGATTTTGCGCCACGCGCCGATGCGAAAATCGAACATCGAACATCGAACATCGAACATCGAACATCGAACATCGAACATCGAACATCGAACATCGAACATCTGCATACCCTCCTCACCTACCTTCACTCATGCCGCAACGAAGTCATATCTCTTACCTCTGCTCCTTATGATTTGGAACCTGGCCAAGTTACCTTACTTAATCAGCAGCAGCAGCAAAGCGCGAATCCCAACGGGCGACACGGACGAACTTCCGATCTCACGATCGCCAGACGCTAACGATGACAGTGCCACTGCAGTCGCGTACATTTACCGCGACGCCACCCACGCGTGATGGCATGGCATGTTGGGATGCAAAAAGCGAAGCACTGTCGCGCACATGATCGTACGGTCAGATGACCTAGTGGAGATCTCTTTTGAGATCGATCCGCCTAGTAT
>LGRX02018305.1:0-20313 GCA_001247695.2 Cymbomonas tetramitiformis
AAGATAGAGATGGATAGACCAACACCGAGACGAATAAACGGGGTCACGTTAAGTATTTGTTTTTTGGAAAACAGAACGGGGGGCGGGAGGGAAGAGGGGGGGGATGGATGAAATTCAGTCCGTTAACATTGACATGCAATTACCAACCATACATTAAGCTCATATGCACTCATATTTCTTCTATTTGGCTCAAATGAATGTGTGTGCTAGGAATTGATAAGAGATTTATTTTTTACCCACCTGTACGTTCACGTACCCCCTATATATTTATATACCCTCTCGTCTCGTCGTGATTACGTAATCGTGACTACGTCATTTTACGTCGTCGTGAATCGTGATACATATATATATATATATACCTTCGTCTCGTCGTGACTACGTAATCGTGACTACGTAATTTTTGATACGTTTGAATGATACATATATATATACTCTGTATATATATATATATATATTATGTATATATATTTTGTATACTTCCTATTGTACCACGATATTATATTTATATTTATTTATATATATATACCCAAGTATATTCGACAAAAACGTTCGCCCTATGAGGCGAACCTGAAAATGTTTAGATTAGAGAAAATAGCACGCAATGCAAGCCCTGCGAAAATGATCTATTATGATGAAAGAATTCAACCCTTTCATCCAGTAAGCGGTGACACAATCTAATGACCTGACTTTGTAGAATAAGTGGGCATGCTTCTCGAAGAGTTCTGGTACGCGGCCACCACTCTCTTAGAATCCACCTGTGTGTGTAGACGATTCGTATCTTTATAACTAGGAGTTCTTTTCTTTAGTAGTTGCAAGCCGGCATCTATGCCCACCTGGCCTCTATACCTGTTGCAGTGTCAGACTGCTTGTGTAACCCTTGTTGTCATCTTGTCCCCCAAAAGATAATATGGCAGCATCAGCGAGTAAGCATGCTGGTAGTTTCAAGAGGTCCCTATGATACTTACAAGTATTCTCCGCCTGACTAACACTAGTGTGCCGTTTGTACGGTCTCACGATCGCTGTCCTGATGTGACAGCCAGTGGCAAGATGTCGTCCACTTGCCGGCGCTCGTGCTCACAGAGGAAGGCGACGTTGCGCTTTGCAACAACACGAGTATCGCGCTGATTCCAGGCCTTGCAACTGCAAATGTTTCTTCACAGGTTTCTAACATTTCCTGTCTCAAGCTGATCGCTTTTGAAGTTTTCAAGCCTTACGTGCAACACTATATTCGGTCGCTTAGGTCCAAGTTTATATTGTGCAGTGCATCGCTGCCGCACCATCGTTTGGTTGGGATCCTGGAGGGGGCAACACATTCCGTACCTCTACACGATCTTGTTACCCTTTGTTTGAGGGCCAACGATGTCCTTTGACCGTGGCGTACGGCAACCTGAGCAGATATGCCCGAGCAAATCGCTGAGGTTGTTTTTGTGTTAACGCTATCGTAGTGTGTGGGCCCGAGACAGCGGGAACGTCTTCGTGGATATAGCTGTCGTGATCTTCACTGTCGTATGGGGTTGTGCCGGCGTATGGCACACGCTGAGAAGCTCTTCTGCTGTTCCCCTACAAGCTCTAACGTCAGTCGTGCCATCGTGTCTCTTCGCACAATTCTTTACGAAATGGAAGATTTCTCCTTAGTTATGTCTCGCATTTGCAAAATTTCGCTTACAAGCAAGGTGAGAGTGCCCCTTATTGAAAGTAGATAGAACCACAGAGAGCATGGCTAGCTGCTGCTGTGGACACGGACATAGTGACGTCTGTTCTAAGTTCTTGCACAATCGGATCGTGTCAATGTGAACAAACTTCATATCATAAATCACTCGTCACACTATCGGACCGTTCGCACTATCGAACCGTGTCAATGTGACCGAAATGAAATTGCATATCATCACTTGTCGTGCACGATCGGACCGTGTCTATGTGAAAAAACTACATATCATCACCCGTTGTGCATGGTATGCTAACCCTGTACGTACCCTGCTGTTTTTGAAACAGGTGGAACCGATTCAAGTCTCTTTCAGGGCTACAGACGATAGGAAAGTCACCTTGCTTATTTCAGTCGGAGCCTGGGAAGAAGGCTGCGGCGAGAAGAGGATTTTGTTGACAGGGTTCCACCAGTTGAACGATGCGGAAGCCATGGTAACCAAGGAGGTCACAAATGGTGACGTCAGCATCACATTGAGTGGCACACGTACTGAAGACATCGCTGAGAAACCCAGTCTCGGTGAGGGAAGACCTCCGTCAGATCAATGGAAAAACCAGTATTTAGCCGATGTGAGTCATGAGATGCGCACTCCACTCAACTGCATATTCGGATTCAACCAGCTTTTGTTGCGCACCGACCTAGACTTGGAGCAGCGGCAGTGGCTGCAGATGTCTCAGAGCAGCTGTGAACAGCTCCTATGTCTTGTTAACAACATTCTTGACTACAATCTTGGGAGCGCAGGGAAAATAAAGCTAGAACCCTCTGACTTCGACCTGCAGACAGTTGTTGAAGACACTTTCAAACTCGTGTCCACTTTGGGAGCTGAAAAGAATTTGGAATTCGTTTGCTTCCATGACAGGAATATTTCCTGGAAGGTGTGCCTCACAGTCTTCCTCCTTTTGCCGCGGTCTTGAACCGTTCTCATCGAACGTAAGCAACACGTATTTTAAAGTAAGATGCTTACACACACACACACATAGGTACATAGTAGTCTCCTGTGGCTTCGGGGTGCCAAAGGAGTCGCAAGGATAAGCATACACACACACATAGGTACATAGTGCAATCTCCTGTGGCTTCGGGGTGCCAAAGGAGTCGCAAGGATTATAAGCGTACACACACTTAACAATTTCTCAAGTTACACTAAGGTTCATAAACATCTTGCGATTCCCTTGTTGCTTGCTTGGCTTACTCGTGAAGTGCATGTAGTGGTTTGTAAGATCTTCCTCCAGTGTCGGATTTTCTTTCTTTCTTTTTAAATAGCTTGCAAGATTCGAGGTCGCTCACCACTCCCTGCATATGCCACAGAAAAAGTTCCATGAGGCACACTCCAAAAGTAGCAGCATATTCGGAAAATTGCGCTTTATATCAGGCTTTCAGGTGAACTGCACTGTGTTTATTAAAGTGTCACTCATTCGATGCGTGGTGACTAGTTGGGGGGCTCTGTGGGTGGTGAATATACAGATGCATGGTGATGCCTTCCGCATTCGTCAGATAATGTTAAATCTCCTCTCCAACTCCATCAAGTTCACTCAGAAGGGTGAGGTAACAGTACGAATAGAGCTGCTGCAAACTGATCCGGAAGCTATGTGCACGAAGCGTACGGTCCGCCTCACGATACAGGATACGGGCATCGGCATGGGTGAGGCGTGCGTCTTGAATCTCTTCAAACGCTTCACTAAGGCAGAGAACAACAACCCTCACTGCTCGAGCGTACAGCGCCTTGGCAGCAGCGGCCTTGGGTTAGCCATCACCCTCCAGCTTGTGGAGCTCATGGGAGGCACGATCGAGGTAACTTATGTCCTGTTCACTGCTGGACACCTGGCATAATAATGGCTCAGTAATGTACGCCATGCCTTGGCAGATGGCTGCATTTGCCGTCGTTTCTGTATGCCACGCCTTGGCAGCCGATGGCTGCGTTTGACCTGGTTACTGAATGCCATGCGTTGGCAGCAGATGGGTGCATTTGTCTACACACTGTCACATGCTCGCCCATCAGCAATGCTCCATTTCTATCCAGCGGTCAGCGGATAACCATATTATGTGCAATATTTTCTTTTGTATCAACTGAAAGTCTAGTGCTGGTAGCTTACTCACCGGCCTTTGCCTATTGGGCAGTGCACTTCGTAGGGTGCGCCTTGCCAACAGATGACTACACCTGTGATCATAGCTTATGTGTGCCTTGCCTTGCCACCAAATGTAGCCCTGAACTTAGCATAATGGTTATTACTATCGATAGGCGATACCTTGCCAGAAGCTGTGGCATTTCCCATAATAGGCTGTCACCTGCTTTATGATGTTACTCCAAGGCTCTTGCAGCTCTCGTTATTCGTACTTGAACATGATCCACCCACCGGTGTGAGCAAACGAAGAACGTAGGTTTATTGAGGTACATGTGCACCAGAAATGTGCCTGCCAGTTCGTTGTGAAACTGTAGGCAGGACCCCAGAGGTGAAGTTCCCGTGCTGTTGGAGCGGACCCAATTTCTTTTGCAGTACACACGTGATGGAGTGCCAGCTCGAATGGTGCTCACATATTCATGTAACTTTCTTCATGATGTGCACTGATGAATGTGGGTGTTTTATCTGTTGTGTACGGAAGGTGACGAGCTCGGTTGGCGTTGGCAGCACCTTCGCCGTCACGCTCGAATTGAGCCCACCACAGAATGTACTGGAAAGCCCTCAACAGGAATTTTGCACCGACCATGTGAATTTCCGCAGCGCGCATATCATCCTCGTTGCTTCCAACTCCATGCTCCGCTTCTTACAGGAGACTCTCAGCTTTTGGGGCTGCACCAATGTGTCGAGCTTCAGCTGCCTGAAAGTGGCCATGTCCCACGCTCATGCAACGAACAACGAAACGCCCATGATCATCATCCAATCAATCTCCTCTATGGAGGAGCTGGTCGAGGCCTCCAAACTCCAAAAGGAGTATGGGCAATCTGTGCTGGCAGGAAAGTGGGTTGTACTCACTCCGCTTGACTGTGCCGGTGAGGCACTTTCTTGCGCTCGCTTTTCACATTCCGCGCTGAGACGTATTCGCTTATTATGTCGTTATTATGTAGTAACTTGTACTGAGGGTCTCTGGAACACGCCATAGGTCTGTATCAAGTTGTGCACAAGCAAGGGAGGGGGGACTTGCTCTGGAACACTCCATAGGTCTGTATCTAGTTACTAGTTGTGCACAAGCAAGTAAGGGGGAGGATGGGGGAGAGGGCGCTTTGGAACACTCCATAGGTTTGCACGAGTTGTGCACAAGCAAGGGGGGTGAGGGGGGGGTGCTCTGGAACACTCTATAGGTCCGTATCGAGTTGTATGTGCACAAGCAATCTTGAGGGTGCTCTGGGAACACTCCATACAGTAGATCTGTATCGAGTTGTGCACAAGCAAGGGGTGTGTGGGGAGAGGGTGCTCTGGAACATTCTAAAGGTCTGTATCGAGTTGTGCACAAGCAAGGGGGTGTGGGGGGAGAGGGTGCTCTGGAACATTCTAAAGGTCTGTATCGAGTTGTGCACAAGCAAGGGGTGTGCGATTGGGGGCTTGCTCTGGAACACTCCATAGATAGATCTGTATTGAGTTGCGCACGCCAGGGCCAAGCCACGGTTTGTTCATTTACTTGACACATTGTTCAATTTGCATTACGAGTTGAGCATGCTAATGATGGTGTTATTCGATGTTGACCTGGACCTGTGCTTGCCCGTGACCATGCTGCTACGTGTGCTGTGCATCGCCCTTCCTGCTTGCTTGCAGTGATTTTGCTTCCAAGCAACTAAAACCGACTGGGCATGCTGAGGGAGACGGTGCCTTGGTAATTGCGGAACTTGGTTGGTTCAGGCGTCGCCCGAGGGATGCAAGACACGCAGTGGAGGGTGTTACAGAAGCCTGTGCGGGACACGCCGCTATTCAACTGCTTGAGCTATCTGCAGCGCCTGAGTGACAACTGGATGGCGCAGAAAGGGCGCATCCTCGTGGTGGAAGACTGTTCGACTACGCAGATGGTGACCCGAAAGATCCTAGAGTCCAATGGGTACACTGTAGATGTGGCTGAAAACGGACTCGAAGCCATGAAAGCCTTGTACAGCTCTCCGTACATGCTCTGCATTGTGGATGCCGCCATGCCTGTTAAGGTTCGTTACCGCCCCCCCCCGTGCATGTGGGCACTGCTTCAACGGCAGTGCACGATTACTGTAGCCATTTCGACACGCGATGTGATGAATAATTTTTTGTTGAGGGAATCAATCGTTTGAGCCTCACAATGGCGTTGCGGGCACTTGGAGTAAGTGCCAAGCCAGCTGAAGAGTTTGCTGAGCGAGTGTCGAGGCGGGGAGCGGGACACACACCAGGACGGCTTGCAGACCACCATTCAGATGCGGGAACTGGAGGATGCAGAGACACTCCCTATCATTGCCGTCAGCACTTCTGCAAAAAGCTGTCAACTGCTCATGGACAATGGGGCGAACGATTTTTTTGTCAAGCCCCTGAACACATGCGATCTCCTGGCATCGGTTCAGAGGCTGTCAAAGTTAAGCCGGTCGAATGGACGTAGGAAGACCTCTGCTGAATCCACTAAGAAGAACTCTGCTGAACCCACCTTTCCCCGGAGTGGCTTGGATATCACGCGTCAGAGCAGGCAGAATCCTGGGGTCGATACCGAATCGGGCCAATTCTTACGGACGGAGGAGCAAATTAGCTCAGCGTTCATGCAGACCCAAGCCAGAAGCGACGCTGTGGCAGCACCAACCCCATCGAGAAGTTGTTCAGACCCGCTCGCGTCCACCTGGATCCCGTCTGAAATTTCACATGGTATTAACCCGTCGAGTATTGCTTATGGACATGCTCCGGCTCCGCTTCCGCTTCCGCTTCCGCCGAGGCCAACCATCCGTCTGGATTGCCTGACGGAGGCCGCGGCACCGCCTAAGATGGATACGTTCATCGCGCCGCCGACAATCAACAAAAACTCCCCCACCATTATTCTCATGAGCCACCCTCCGAGACCCTCTATTGATAGTTCCGGCAAAGGCGGCCTTTCCCCGAAGTCGTCGATTCCCCGATCATGTTCCCTTCCGTCACTCGCCTCTCTCGATGAGCAGCAGTCCTCACTTACACGCGCCATCTCAGAATGCCCTCATGGACAGGGGACGGATTTTAGAATCTTGGCCGTTGATGATAATCCGATCAACCAGAAGGTGGGTGCATGGCGCCTCCCCTATTCCAAACTGGTGGTTTGTTGTTTTGGTCCAATCGTAGGATTCAGATGTCCCATATCGCTGCTCTGCAGCTCCTTCTTGCGTAAGTAAGCAAGCCGCATTGCACCAAGCAACCAGGTGGCACGCTTTTATTGACACACATGTTAGTGCATGCATGCTACAATTTGGCCCCCTGACGTCTTACACACAGCCATGCACATTGCCTGCAGCTGACCACTACTGCCAACCACCTATCTGTACGCTCCGCGGTGCTTGCCATCTGCATAGCGATGCGCTCGCCATCTGCATAGTGCTTGCTATCTGCATGGTCCAGTTGCTGTTCCGTCAAGTTCGACGGTCAAGTACGACAGCGGCCATCTCCCTTGGCGCACGTCCCATTCAGGTGCTGGTGTGCATTTGGGGCTCCTCCAGGTGCTGTTGCAAATGCTGCGCGTCTTAGGGTATAAAGATGTGGTGACATGCAACAATGGCAAGCTGGGAGTGAAAGCAGTCAGTGATGCCTACCACGAGGGCAAACCTTTTACCTTCATCTTCATGGACCACGGTGATTCACGCTCTCATCACAAACCTCCGGCTCAAGATGCATGAACATCGTATTTCTGACAAGTCCTCTTGTTGTGAGAAACAAATTGCGTGTGGGAGTCATGCAAGATAATGTTCCGGTTGATAATCCAGAGATGGGAAGGCTACGTCCTAGGTCTGTTGCATTTGCCAGATACTCATGTGACAACATACAACCCTTGCAGTTTGAAAGTCGGAATTTGGTAAACATGGAACCTTAAGCACCTGTTAGGCTTTTAACTCTTGGTTACCTTCATAATAAATGCAGCCTATGCTGGGATGTTCTTGGATTGCGTGGCCTAAAATATGGCCAACAGTCAAGTATCGCTCGAAATGCAGTGTCATGCCAAGTTATGGAGGAGAGCAAGAACAGTAATGGGGATACTGGAAGTAAAGTGGGTTTATTTGGGTGCGGGAAGGTGTTTTGTTGCAGCTATGCCTGTAATGAACGGATTTGAGGCCTCTTTCAAGATTAATAGTTTAGCAGAGAGTTGGGAAATGGTGCCCAAAATTATCTCACTCAGTGCCAATTCTGGAGGTGAGCACTTCGTCCCAGCCATGTCCCTACCTTCTGATCGCCTTTCTTGACTTGGGATGATACTAGAAGTATTTTTTGACGTAGAACATAAATTTGGGGTCCTTTACACGATTCAGGATAGATAAGGGGGCGAAATCGCACTTTCAAAATTGGTGAAAATCTTCCATGGTTAAAGCGGCTCCAGTGCAAGGGTCGGAATCGATTTGTGATTTTGCAATGTAATTGTCCGATTAATCGATTATTGGTATCGAATCGATTTGGATTTGAGCCGTACAATTATGATTAATCTTGATAACTACTTTCAAACTCGCAAAAATCGCCAGTGTTAAGGGCGAAACAATTAGACAATCAAATCGATTTCAACAAATGTAACAATTATGATTGTTGATAATCGATTACAAAAATGAAACCGATTCCGACCCTTGCTCCAGTGCGTAAAGAGGCTCCAACTAACTCAGGTGCCTACCTGATCGTAGAGCTGTGATATATATATATATATATGCATGTGCTTATCCTTGGACCAACTCCTTTGACACATACACTGAACGTAGCCGCAGAAGACCGGTTGCACTATGTACCCACGCCGGGGATCAAAGGATTCAGCGCACACTTCGGGACACTTATCTGGACTCTCCGGAGCTCACTAGTGAAGAATGGGACCCCCTAAGCCTCACTGAGCCACCCGAGCCACTCTGCATCCGCACCTCCGGCGCACTGCTGCCGTGTGCCTGAAGCCGGTTCATCCCTGCTGCGCGAGCCATATCTTCACCACCAAGCCTACGCGCATGACCACCCCTCTATCTGCCCCCGAGCCTCACTGGGCCACCTGAGCCCCTTTGCGGCTGCCCTGCCGGCGCACTGCTGCTGTGTCTCTGAAGCCGGCTCACCTCCGCCCCTCGAGCCACTTGAGCCATCTCTTTATCATCAAGCCCACATTCGGGACCACCCCGCTGCCCCCTATCCGCCCTAGAGCCTGGTCTCAAGAGCGCTTGCCCACCCACACCACGGCCGGAATCCCCAAGGGCTGTCCCAAGGGCGGGGCTGAGAATGATAAACTGGGCTGCTCTCATCTGAACCTGCACCCCCGCCACCGACTTGTGCCTATAGCCCTCTACCCCCAGCTAGCATCAACTCCATGGGACCGAAGCTTTTGCACTGAATGCCTTGCGAGGTAGCCGCGAACTCGAGCAATGCCCTACAATTGTTGTGCCGCACTGTTCCTATTTGGGGTCCCATCGATATCCCCACAATTGCCTGTGTGTCCCAAGCCCTCCCGGTGGCCGATAGTTCACCATCCGATCGCCGCCTCCCCGACAGCTGCTAACTGTTAGTTCCGGCACAGCCAGCAACCTCGCCCCGTGGACACATACAGAAGCTGATGAGATGCCCTATGCTGCCGTGCAACCTGTTGTAAGTGGTCATTAAGGCTGCGGGGTAATTTTTTTGGTAAATTACCGGTGCGGTAATTACCGGTAAATTACCTGGTATTACCGACCCCCGTTTCTGAATTACCCTCCATACTTAAGATTTTACCGGTAAATTACCAATTACCGCATTGGTAATTTACCAATTACCAGGGATTACCTGGTAAATTACCAGTTCCCATTGTGTCAATTATCCCAATTTCAAGCTATCGAACGTAGGCATGCGGTCAGTTTTAAGTGCAATCTGATTTTTCGAAGAAACCGCGGCTATTTTAACAGCTGCATGTATATATATATGTGATAGTAGCTACATAAATAATAACATCTGCATATGTGATTGTGTTGCATATATGAGCATATAGCGTGCCAGAATATGCTCACGCCGGCAACAGAGGTCCCTGGTGGAGCCTTTACACATGTTGAGGCGCCCTACATACCGCTGTCCTATGAAATATAGTGTCAATATCGGAATGGGCATAGTCAAAATTGGTTTCCGATCATGCTACCTCGCAGGGACCCGATCCATAAACCGCACCATGAAGAACTCGGATTTGGGATACTGTCTGTACTTCTGGAAAAAAGCAATAGTATGGTGTGTGCACCTTCATCATCGCAATAGCAATATTATGTGCCGACACAATTCTAATGGCCGATACAAACCCACACGAACTTTAAAAAATGAATTCGGAGCCCTGATGCGAAAGCTGGGTCATTTTGTGCAGGCGGTAAAATGTTGGTAATACCACTGAAAGTATTACCGGTAAATTACCCGGTATTACCACACCCCATTTTCAAATTACCGGTAATTTCGCAGCCTTAGTGGTCATCGCTGCCAGGATGGGCTTCTGGGCTCTGATGGGCCCGGCATGTGTCAACTCCACCCGCGAGCCTCCCCACATCTCCCTCCTCTCCCTCAGCAATTCCTCCCATGCCAACAACCCCTTCAAGAAGGCCGGCCACCCGCCTGCTCGACACCATCAAGGTGGCCACCCCTCCCTCTGTCAAGGCCATTGCTTGCTCCGGCGAGGCCCCGTTCTGCTGCTGAGTCCAGACCCCACCCTCCGGGCCCGGCGATGAAAGGTCATCCCACTCTGCCAAGATATCCTGGACACTTGACGCCGCCTGGCCCACCTGTGCTCGCATGCGCCCCTCCAAACCGAGCCTCGGCAGTGCCACCTCCTTGACCCTCCACACACCGTGCTCAGATGCTCCGCCTGTGTGTATGCGGATCCTTGTACCGACTCCTTTGGCATCCCGTAGCCGCAGAAGACCATCTGCACTATGTACCCACGCCGGGGATCAAAGGATTCTATAGTGCTTTGGATGATGGGATGTGGTTGTCTCCGTGGTACCCTTCACACGGGTACTGCCTCTTTGAGAGCGTCGGGGATTCGTCTTCGGCTTGCTCTTTGGGAGTGTCTCGGATTCGTGTGACGCTTGCTCCCTCTCCGTGTCCAGTACTCATGGTTACTGCACGTGCCGGGGGACTCGTGTTCTTTGACCCAGATGTGTGGCACTGGCATGTCGCGTTGTTGTGAACGTGGACGGCTGCCGGATGGAAGTGGTTTTTGGGAGGCGGTTGTCCCTATGGTGCCATTCTAGTGGGCACTGCCTCTTGGAAAACTCGGTGGATTCGTCTGCCTTTGCTGCAAGGAGAGGCAGAGGGTGGTGGACTCCACGTTTTGTGCTTTCCCTTGATTTTTGTGGGGAGCACTTAGGTGCCCACATGTTTCCTTTTTTTGACATGGGGTGTCCATGTTGTGTGGTGTGACTGCATTCATGGCATAACCATGGACCAACGGGTCCCATCCATCGATTGTGAGCCACTAGCGATACGTCTGCCCGAATGACTTGGGCAATTCGGTCAGAATCGAGTCGGACGTGTGCCCCAGCTTTCCCAAATGCTTTATGAACAGGTGACGGTGTTCAAGAGCACGAATCGACTTGAATTTCCAAAATCAGCCAGAAGGCATGTGAGCGTTATTATCATGGCCGCCTCTGAGGGCCTGATCGCTCTCACTGCCCCTCGCCAACCGCCCGACACTTGACACCCCCAATTCGACTTGGTGGAGGTGCTCGCTGAGCTGCACGACGTGTGTGCTGGTCTCGACTTGGTACAGGCTGTTGAATCGCGCCATCTCTCCGATCCGCTCAGCCATGAAGCCCTCGATATGTCTTCAGAACCACACTACCTTATCCCACCCCGATATGTGCGGTATAGAGCCGCCAAGGCGCGTCATTTGTGGTGCATGCATCTTCCCCAGGGGGCCATGGGGAAGGCTCTTTTATCGCTAGGGGGCATGCCAGCAGAGTCCGCTTACTCCGTAACCATGGGACCAACTATTGTTGGGCGATGATTGGTCACATCGTCTTATCTTTCCATGCTGCTTTGCATCTGGGTTGGGAACATGTGTAAGTTGGTGGTATCTTGTCACGGCCCCGCCTTGCTCCTGATTTGCTTCTCACATCCATTGGGATGATGGTGGACTGGTTTTTGTCGGCTGATCTTATGCCATTCAGTGTGTGTAGTGGAGCACAGAGGGGATGAAAAACGGTATAGTGTATAATTATATTGCTGGAGATAGATGAATAAAACATTTCATGCCAGAATAACGACTAACTAAATGTAGTGTGGGATGTGATTTTTTGCACAGATAGTGAGCGTGCCATCAAAGCTGGAATGTACTCCGCTATAAGTAAGCCCATCACATTCGACAAGCTCCGGCAGGTTCTATTGGCGATTGCTTAATTTATTGCTTTGATCCAATTGGTTAGGTGTACACTATGTAGACAAATGAAAGGCAGTGATAGTCATGGAGAGACGGATCCCCCACCATGAGGTGGGGGCCTGTCTCCTGCTTGCCCCCCTCGGAGTGTAGTAGATAATATACTAGCTACTACCCGTAGGGCCCGCATTCGGTATGAGGGTGTTCGCGTCACGGTTTGGAATAATTAAATATAGATCCCCCCCCCCTTTCCATACACTGAACACTCTCTCTCTTTCGCGTTTTGGATTTATACCGGAGTAGACACTTGACACTATCGACTATTCTATGTTTAAAATAATTAAAAATTGTCGCACCGAAGGTGCATCTATTCCTCTCGTAATATTCTATCTTGAATCTAACAATCTTTACCGTGACACACGTCTTTTGTAAAATTGTATCCAGTCGGCTTTATAAATATAGATGGCAGCGCCAGCGGTGTCACTTCATGGATTCCCTCCACCTATTCACATTCAGAATTCACGCATCGTGGCGAATCGCTACTGAGACGTGTCAGGTGTCACTACCCGTAGGAACCTTTGGGGAGGAAACCCCGGCGTGCCACATACTAAAGCTTTGCAAATTGCAATGGGCCATCCCATGGCCATGACATGTACATCGCGATGTCGATGACGATGACGGCCCAGAACCGCCGAACATGACAGAATCAACAATCATGATTTGCAATTCAGCGATTCGGAGCGGTCAGACGCGAACACACATTTCCTCGTGCGGTTGAGACGTTGAGACCGTCGAGTGTTGAGACATGATATCGCAACATTCATTTTGGTTTTCCGTCGCTGAGCGGAAAGGGCAGGCAGCCCTTATTTGACTTGATGGATATGAACTATCTGCGTGATATTGAGAACGCATATGGTTCGTATCTTATTCCCTGGACTGTTAGTAACCCACGGGTACCAACATTCTTCGGATCAAGTAAGCAATTCTCTTGAACCATGGGGGATATAATGAGCGCTCGGGAGTGTGAGTTCGCGCGGGTATGCACGTTTTCAAGAATGTCTTGACACTATGTTTAGTGTAGTGATCCCCATGCTCCCGTGGTTGCGACAACATCTATACTTCGTCACATCTCAGAAAACGACCACTGACATATTCATTACGATACAGTTGGCATGTTGGGACTCGAACCCAATCCGGGATGTATTCGGCTTACATCCCGGACACCATGCATGCTATATTACACGACTATTGAAAACAGCATAAAAAAGTCGCGTGAAATATTTCAAGTTGACTATGCGTGCCAAATATAGAAAACTGTGATGAGAAAAACGAAGGGAGCTCAAGGGCTCGAAGGAAACCATGGCGGTAGAGGATGGTTGGTCGCAGAGGTGAACTGCCACGCGCCACCTACCCCAACGAAAGCGAAACCTGACGAAAGGGTTAGCACGCAATTCAAATACAATAACAAACTTTTACACCCAGGTCAGTGGGAAAAACAGGCACAAAGTAAGTAGGCACAAACCAACAAAGAGTGGGGCTGTATGGGCGGGCGCACTGCGGTGAACTGGTTCGGCATACACCATATTTGCAAAATCGAGTCAGTCGCGGAAATTGCCGCAGAAAACGTGCAAAATTGAAAACTTCCAAAAGAACATTCATTGCTCACAAATACGGTCGGGACCACTTGTGAAGCAGCCGTACAAACAGCAAAGGAGAAACGGGAAAACAGAGAGCTAGGAACCAACGTACCGTAAATTGGAGCTTTGAATCTCACGGGCAACCTGCACAATCTCCGACACGCCCACAAACCGCGCTTTCAGTTTACACATAAACAATGAAAAATAGTGAAAAGTGAAAAATAGTGAAAAGTATAAAGCTGGAGTTGCAGGCAGTTCAGGTCTGCGTGCAGTGTAGTAGTGCAGGGTGGGCGCTCCTGGTGAATAATGAATGTAACGTTGGCAGGCGCGGAACGTATTTGGAACGGGTGCTCGGTCAAACACTCATACCGTCTACATACGCGGGTCCGCGGCATTCTCGATTCAGGATTAGGTTCCATGAACCTGCTTCATGGATAGTAGGAAAAATTAACGATGAGAGTCCAGGAAATATCCGGATCTGACGCCCGTAACCATCTAAGATTCAATCGGACGATAACCTGATTTTAGGCTAGAATCTAAAACATCATTGGCTCGAATTTTTCGAACCAATACCTGACCTGAATGGAAGATCGGGTATGAAAAAGTTACGAATTTAATGAAGTACTGTGAATATGATTGGTCAGATGAGCAGCGTCTGTGAGCTCCTCGCAAAATCTGGAGTAGGACAGCCGACGTCTGCAGTAGGACAGCCGACACGATGCGGCAGATCGGCATTTCTGAATCGGAAGGCTCAAAAAGAGCATATTACGCGACTTAATAATATAGATAATAGATATATAATAGATGTAATATGTAATTATATATGTACTAGGCGCTGTCGATCTCAAATTGGAGATCTCCACTAGGCCATCCGATCAGTGTCAATATTTAGCATCGAAGGTTTGGTGGTAGCTAAGCACATGGCAGTGTCCCTTAAGTATGGCCGATAATCATCGATTGAAAGAAAAAAAGAAAAAATGTGACTCTTCCTACTGGAAGCGTGATATTCGAAGGTGCACAGCTGTTACGCTTGCCCCTAGTCACATGCAATATCAAGGCGGCTTCTTAATGTTCTTTAGAGCCTTTTCCTTTTCCAATTTGCTGTGCGCAATCAGCATCTTGGTAGCCCATTCCACCGAGATGCTACTGATTTTTTTGAGGAGGGCCTCCGCCTCTTTCCTATTGAAGCCGAGGTGCTGCGTGAGAGCCCTTTCGTTGTGTTCGTATACCGACCCCGTGGTCCCGAAGACCATCGGGTGGAAGAACACTTTGTAGCCCTTGGACCTGAGTAGCTCCATAAGGGGTTCGTATTTGTTGAGTTTCTCGTGAAGGGACACGTACCAGCGCGTGTCCCACGTGAAGGCCACCTCTATGAGGTGAATTTCCCCCACGTCCTCCCTTTGGGCGTTCCCCGGCCTGCCCGGGGGGGCGTCCCTGACGTCTTCGGCGCCCTTGATCATGACTATATCCACAAAGTGTGGTATGTCATATGGGGGGTCTTTCAACCCTGGGTGGTCTTTGCCGTCCTTGCGGCACTGGCCCCTTTAAGTATGAAATCCGGTATTGGTCGCGTGCACCTGTTAGTCCCGTCGAGGCCGGCGTGGTGTGTGATCCAAATCGGGCTGGCACCTGTCCGACCTTTCCTGATTGCCTCGTAGAGGGTTCTCGCCACTTCGTTGTGCCTGGCGGTGGCCATGTTCGCGCTGGTTTCATTTTTGCACCCCGTCAACCTGTGTGTCGGGGTGTCCCTTTTTCCGCAGAGGGCACAGTCGGGGTTCGGGTACTTGCCCGGCCATATGAGGTGCCTTCTGGCAGCAGTCATGAGGACTCCGAACCGGCACCGTAGGATTAAGGATCTGAGCGTCGGTGGAAGTATTTTCCAGCATTCGTTGGATATTCCCGGTATCGACTTGTCCTGCAGGATTTCCTGCGGGGGCCTCTCCATTTTTCTTCCCATGTATGCCCCGATCGTTTCGGCGTTGGTTTGACTCGAGGCTGCACCGTCTCCATCTCCTCGGTGTTTGGCCTCCCGGTCCCTGTTTATTTTTCTCGTTCTTGCCGGAGCTGCTTCCCGGTAGGCGTCCATTGCTCGTTGTGGGACGTCTGTCAGGTTTTGGAGCTCCGACTCCCCTAGATCCTGCCTCAGCATCGAGCGACACAGCCCAACAATCGGGTCTGTGCCTTCCGCTTCCTCTATCGCCTGGAGCATCTCCCTGTCCGGCGAGTTCATGGCCACCTCTCTGTCCATGTCGTGCGGGTCCCATGGTTGTGTGCCCCCCGGTGATACCCCGGAGTGCTCGCCCTGGGAAAAGAGAGGGGCGTGTGTTGGGCGGGGGTTCCCCTCCTCATCCCTGTCACCCGGTTGATCTTGGGGTGGCCCCTGTGCCTCTTCGAACACCCAAATCATGTCCCACTCGTCCCGAGTGGTCTCCGTTGCGGCCTCTTGCGCGGCGTGGCTCTGCGGGGTCCCCCAATCTTGGTTGTCATAATCCCATTGCCCTGCTCGGATGCCAGTGTGCGTGTTGTTGTTCCTCTAGAAGCATCTGCTCCTGGTGGTGCTCTTCTGACTCCCCCTCTTCCGTGCCCTGGTGGCTTTGGTCCTGGTCTTGGGCAGACTCCGGAGTGGCGGCCGTGGGATTCTCCACATTCGGGCCCTCAACCAGTGTCAGGGATATGACCGATGACACATGTGTCATACCTGTCATACATGCGCATACCATGTCATGTCATGTCATGTCATATGTTATAATGACATACAGTCGTCGAGTATAGTCAGTACGGTCGACTATGACATGTACAGTCATAATGTCTGTCATCCACTTAAGGTGAGTGACATCTGTCATCGAGAGGCCAGGTATTGGCATCGAGATGGCGAAGCAAGACAAGTCTTGAAGAACCGAAGTGTTTTGAGAGGACGCGTCTTCGCTTCAAGCATGAAATGAACAGCATGCGAGTACCAATGGCTATTTCGACCAGCCGATACGGGAAGTTCACCCAATGCCCTCGGGTTCACAACCCGATGGTGGTAACGCATGCGATTGCGTGAGGGCATTGGAAGTATATGAGGAGCATTGGGCTCATGCAAGCACTTCTGGACACCAGAGCGCTGCACTCATAACCCACCAAATATTATCGCTTGCTTGCTACAGTTCAATAGCAGCACATTAGGTTCGCATAGAACCGTGACAGTGGTATATCTCCGCTCAGGCGAAGAACGAGAACACAAGTGTGTGTGCAGCAGACTTGATATATTTGTATATAGATTGTATACTGCGCGACAGGTTTCGCACATACATATCGGCGCGACAGAGCTCGCACATAATATTCCGAATATCTTCACGCGTACGACAACATTCGCTGCAATATCGGCAGCGAACGGCGGAGTGCGCAATAATATCATCAGCGCGAACATATTCGCAGCTAACAGCATTCGCTTCAATATCATCAGTGAATAAATAGCGACAAGGTGTGCGCACGAGCGTACGAATCGCATATGTATGCCGTCAAAATATTGCAGGGTTT
Source organism: Cymbomonas tetramitiformis (assembly GCA_001247695.2). Lineage (NCBI taxonomy): Eukaryota > Viridiplantae > Chlorophyta > Pyramimonadophyceae > Pyramimonadales > Pyramimonadaceae > Cymbomonas > Cymbomonas tetramitiformis. Next base: position 17,314 of record LGRX02018305.1, read on the forward strand.
GTACGGTATGCGAGAATCAGGCGCGCGAACGAAAAATGATCGTCTGTATGTATGAGTCGCATCAAGCGCGACAGGGACGCACGAAATTTCGTTATCAGCGCAATCGCATTCGACAAACACCGGCGACAGCGACATACGCATTCATAATATGCGAAAGAGATGTGCGACAGCGATGTTCGCAAATGTTCCGCACGAATCGTTCAGTGCGACGCACACATACGATGATTTCGCTATTCGCAAATGTTCCGCACGAATCGTTCAGTGCGACGCACACATACGATGATTTCGCTATTCGCAAATGTTCCGCACGAATCGTTCATTGCGACGCGCACGTACGATGATTTTAGCTCGTTCAGTGCGACGCATACTTGCGATGATTTTATCTTATGCAGGGGACGCATGATTTGTGGACGCATGATTTGTGGTGCATCGACATGTAGCGCGCCATACATATGTGTTACGCGCAGACATAGTATGCGATCACGATATTCATACAATACTTCGCAGATGTACATACAATACTTTGCAGTTGGACGCACAATTTTGCACCAGATGGACATATGATGTTGCGCAGTGATAATGTGTGCTATACTAATCATCAGTATACACACATATGCTGTGCAAAAAATAGTGTGCGATGTCATCATCATTTCACACACATGTTGTGGTATACACCATGCATCACTATACCATACTGTCATTATTATACATAAAACGTCGCGGGACAGGCATAATGATCTAAATGTCTTGACCGATTAGGCGATATTAGGCGATCATCGAGTGCTTGGGATTCTGTCAGAGCCACGTTCGTTGGTTTGAGGAAGGAATATTGGAATATTTTATTTTGACGTGTCGGTTCAGAGAAGTCGCAGTTGCGACACTGCGAGCCGCGTTGGCATGCTTCAGATAGCGTTCAGTCATGTTCAAACGCAACATGATTGAAATATCTTGTGTGTTTTAATTCATTTAAAATGCCCTTTAATTGTTTCTGTAAATCTGACGGGAATCGATGAATTCAAGATTCATCTAGCCGTCACGAGCAGAGCCACATCACCATCTTCCAATTTCATGCAGCTTCCATTGACTAAAACGCTCGCCTGAAAGTGTTGCTGGGCGAGCGAGTTGCTGACGCAAAAAACAGCATTGATACATATTTTTCTGCGCTTTTTAGGGATGCGTCTTCACCGCCATGGCTACAACAGCGACTTCATCAAGGAGGTCCTTCGTCAGACACCTTTCGGGCACGAGCCACCATTCACCTTGGCGGACTTGGCGTTCGTCTTCAACGGCTTCTGCCAGACCGAAAAAATTTCCCGTTCTGCAGGACTCGAGCGATTGGTAAGGCAGTTGGCCAACCCTCTCGGGTTGAATGTCATTTTTCCAGAAAATGTGCAGCTGACTACGGTCGTCGAATACGAGAAAGGCGACGACAAAGCGCGGAAGGAGCACTTGGGGCGTAAATTTGGATTTGCGTCGAACCTGATCAACCAGTGTAGTGCACTGCGGTCCCCAGTATTGTTAGAAATTGATAGCGTGTGGTATGTGGACGTCGATGCTATTTTCACAACCTCGACATGTCCTGTAGCTGGAGGTTACGATATCGTGTACCCAAGTAACTTTCTGCCGCTCCCTCCGTCGAATTCCCGAATCTGTTTGGTTCCCCCATACGCGTGTGCTGATTCTGACCGAGTGCAGATTCCGTATAGCGTTACCGAAGTCAACGCAGCAATCCGCCTTCTCTCATTCAACAGGACACCTAGCTTGGTGGATCGGTTTTCTCACCATCCAGCGCTCTCAGGGAACTTCGCTCCCGTATGTCACGAACTGACAGTGGATGGAATATCTGTCACGGGGACACTTGTTGCAGGTGCAGTGGGATTCCCCCTGATACACTTCTCTGGAGTCGAGCATAGGGGGAAGCAATATCCCCACGGCGTCGAGAAGACCCTCATACGGCTTCAAACTGGTGAGCGGTGTTTTTATGGTGACGAATATGGCTTCCCCGACGACTACATACATGGAGCAGATCGAATTTTCCCGCCAGGGAGTGTCCTCAAGTTGGGCACGAAAGGGGTAAGTGGCCTTCGCCCTCTTTAACCACTCGCCTGGAGCCTCTGGAAACATGGGGCGGTACACTGCCAACCAGTTGAGGGCGCACCAGAAAGGCTGTTCTCCCTAGCAGCCAATTGGGGCTCTTCGATGGCCACCTCTCGGGAAGCCCAGGTCCCCTTATGGAGACACTTGCTGGTGATGGACTGTGAAGTGTCGAAAGCTTCCACAATGAGTATGTGGCTCGCACGAATAGAGCCCTTCACACGCAAAAAGTCCTGCTAGACAAAATTCTTGGGGGGCAGCTACTGTTGTAAAATTTGGCCAACTATTCGGCGACACGTATGATTGGTTCTCCGTGAGTCAGCGTGACAGACAGACCTGTGCTCTGCGTTCGTGTGCTGATTGGTGCTCCGTGATTCAGTTACATAAACTGACCTGTGCTGTGCATTCGTGTGATTGGTGCCCCGTGAGTCAGTGTGACACAAATTGACCTGTGCTGCGCGTTCGTATGAATGGTGCCCCGTGAGTCAGGTACATAAACTGACCTGTGATGTGCATTCGTATGATTGGTGCCCCGTGAGTCAGGTGCATAAACTGACCTGTGCTGTGCGTTCGTATGATTGATGCCTAGCGAGTCAGCGTGACGGACTGACCTGTGCTGACAGCCCCGGGGAAGCAGTGCCGTGCCGGCAGCCCCGGGGAAGCAGCGCCGTGCACGCAGCCCCGGGGAAGCAGCGCCGTGCCGGCAGCCCCGGGGAAGCAGCGCCGTGCACGCAGCCCCGGGGAAGCAGCGCCGTGCACGCAGCCCCGGGGAAGCAGCACCGTGCCGGCAGCCCCGGGGAAGCAGCGCCGTGCACGCAGCCCCGGGGAAGCAGCGCTGTGCACGCAGCCCCCTGAGCGGCGAGCCCCGGAGTACACTCCCCGAGTAGCGAGCCCCGGGGCGCGCCC
>LGRX02018308.1:0-36851 GCA_001247695.2 Cymbomonas tetramitiformis
GTCCATGCTTTGGAGGTCATGCCAGTGTGCACCAGCCTATCCAGTCAGACGCTTTATCCCGGAGTGAGTATACACTGCTGCGCGTCCGCAGCCAAAGTCAGCATCTGCCGACCGTGCACTGACAGCTGAAAGGAGTGGCTAGCCACATCCTGAGAGGTTTGTCACGCAGTGGCCTGGTCTAACTAAGGTCCCTACGCTTCCTTTTGAAAATGAAGGACCGACTACCAGTGTATGAAGTAGGCAGGGGGAAGGGGGGGAACCGTGCAGGAAGGGGCGAGCTCTACACCAAGCGCGACCAGCAGCGCATCGTGAGAAACACTGCTTCTCCTATATAAAGCCGAATGCCTGTACTGCTCTGCTTGCCTCGAGGTTCAGCGGGAGAGCCGCACGATGCCTCGAGGACTACGCCGGCACTGTCTCGGGTTCAGCGGAGAGCCGCGTGCCTCGAGTTCACCGGAAGAAGCCCGCCGCAGTACCTCGAGGTTCACCGGAGAGCCGCACGATGCCTCGAGGTTCAGCGGGAGAGCCGCACGATGCCTGGAGGTTCAGCGGGAGAGCCGCACGATGCCTCGAGGTTCGCCGGGAGAGCCGCACGATGCCTCGAGGTTCAGCGGGAGAGCCGCACGATGCCTCGAGGTTCAGCGGGAGAGCCGCACGATGCCTCGAGGTTCAGCGGGAGAGCCGCACGATGCCTCGAGGCTCAGCGGGAGAGCCGCACGATGCCTGGAGGTTCAGCGGGAGAGCCGCACGATGCCTGGAGGTTCAGCGGCCGCACGATGCCTGGAGGTTCAGCGGGAGAGCCGCACGATGCCTGGAGGTTCACCGGGAGAGCCTCACGATGCCTCGAGGTTCACCGGGAGAGCCGCACGATGCAGGCTCCCTCTGCCTCTCCCGTTACCTTGGGCTCGCATCCCATAGACTGGCGATTGGCGGAGACGCAGCCCATGGTGGCTGCTCTGAGGCGCCCGCCGGGCCCTGCGGCCAGCACCCCAGTCCTGCCCACGGTCACACACACCTGCCACTACAATTGCTGAAGTCACAATTTGGAGCAGCTTTATTAGGCAGGTTGCTGTTGTTAACTACGTTTGGCTCTGCTCTGGCTCTGCTCTGGCGCTGCGCTGGCTCTGCTCTGGCTCTGCGCCGGCTCGATTCTGGCTCTGCGCTGGCTCTTGTTTAGAGGCTAGTGGTCGATGAATGGAGGCGCGCCTCAGCCAGGCATCATTTTGGCCTTATGCAATGACCAGAGTGACGGTTGGCCATTTTGCCAGCAACGTGATGAGAAACCAAAAGACCCTCAAGTAAGCGATCAAGAGCTGAAGCAGCGAGCTCTCAGGGTGAGTGAGGGCCCGCGCATACCCCCTGCTCAAGGCGCATACCCCCTGCTCGAGGTGCCTCGTGATCCCGCCCGACGGGATATTTTGATCATGATGTCTAGACATTGCATCATCCGTTGGCATAAGAAATGTTTACCACTTTTGCTGCCGGGAAGATGCGGATGGTAAGGATCGATCATTGCTTCGGACGCAGTTTCCCACTGTCAGCAATCGCATGCCGCCCGGAGGGTACTGATCCGCTCCACTATTTAAAGAAAATGTTTTCCGGGTGCGGGCAGCTTGAGGACCGCACGGAATGGATGGTTGGGAGCGATCAGGCAGGCATAGATTTAGACGACCCACAGACTCGGCAAGAGCTGGAGCAGCACGCCAAGAAGCGGCGTGAGCAGGAGATGCAGGTACTTGGGACTTGGGAACCGTGGCAGTCGTGGCCTAGGTGGTTAGCCTCGTTGCGGATATGGAGCTGTTCTTGTGCCACTTTCTGACTCGCGGCCGGCGTGATGACAGGACAAAGCAAAGGAAATGGGGATTGACCTGAATGATCCGGAAGTACAGAAGGCGCTCGACATGTTCGCCAAAGAGAAGGTACGTTGTTATGCAATAGGTGGGCGCTGGCGCTGTCAACCTTGCACCATGCGGATGACCCGTTGGAGGGAGCATTCCTCCTAATAGGACAGGCTCTTTTCTCTGGGCCGCCTCCCCTTTCTATAGCATTTGAAACACTTTGTGATCCTGACGCCAATCTACTTTGATGATGATTAGGGTGTAGCGGATCATATCGAGTATCGATCGTAGCTTAGACATTGCTTTCACAAGTGGCAGCGGACACTTGGGTATGAAGGCATGCAAGCGTGTGTCGTGGCATTTAATACAGGAAGCTGCAGATCAACTGGGTCAGCTTCCACCTATTTCGAAATGGCGCCGCTATCTCGTCCGTGCAATCGATCCAGACAAGATGTTTAATGTTCAAAGGGTGGTGTATGTGCTCATTGCAATCAATGTGGGGTTCCGCATTTACAACACCATGCAGCAAGTAAGCTCTCCTCCCATCCCAAGTTTATTTTTTTTATGGTTTATTCTGGTGTTAAGCGTGGGATGTGCACAGTACATTTTAAGTGCCGCTGCTATTTGAGTGAATTCTGATAGCTGGATTTACAGATGTTAATGCCTGGATGGCTGGACTGTTATTGAATTTCTTTACTGCCAGATTGCAGATCGCAGTGTGCATAGGCTCGCGCTGGGGTGTGCGAATTGGACAGGGTGGTGTGCAACTGCACTGGGCAGTGTTTGTTAACTGTTCTTGTTTGCAATGGTTTGGGAGCTATTGTCTATGCAGATGCCAAGATCTGCTCCGACAGACGATGTTGGCAGTGTATGGGCCTCGGATGGTGAATTCTGAAGCAGAAGGAGCTGAGTCTTTGGTGTAAGAAAGCAACTGGCCAAATGCGCACCAACTCTGGCATATCCTATAACAATATGAATGTCTCGACTGATGTGCTTTCAGAATTTGTACGAAATTGATGCATTTATTTTTCAAGCTAATGTTGATGCAAATGGTCAAGAGACTTTTGCACAATCGAATGCTTACCGATACCTAGATGAAAAACGCTTGTTATTGCAAGGTGCCACTTGAAGGCTATATCTGGCAAACGAAATACTTCCCTGTATTTTAATGATTTTTAAGATTTTATGGTTCAGAAACCAAGAATTGAAAATACCCAAGGTTATCGACCAAACTGGAAATTGCAGGGCTAGTCATGATTATCAGCATGGGTTTACGCAAGGAATTTGCCGGGTGTCGATTTATGTAGTTGTTTTGGCATTTGGATGAGTTTGTTTGTCTGCTGTGCCTTTGACCTTTCAATTGTGACAATTGAATTTGTGAGATGCGAACCTTGCAATAAAGTTTCTGCTCTTTATAGTATTCACTCTGGCTTACCACCACGCACTGTGCGACTTGTACCAAGCAACAGAGGCATCCGATAGTTAAATCAGACCGTGATAATCACGACGTACGTGTCCAGGCGCGCGACGGGGCATACAAGGCCACACACGAAGCGATTCACAGCGTGAAACACACATACTGTATGTATGAGCGAAGGTCTCTCCATACTATATTCTGCTACCTCTCTTTCGAGAGAGAGAGAGAGAGATATATATACTTTACATACCGTATCAGCTTTATTTCAGTAGTTTATATGGTTTTCTTTCCAATGCATTTTTCTTTTCTTTTCTGAACGACGCATGCAACATTCTGAGTCAGGACAATAGCATGGTCGCACCACATGTTGCGGTAGAAGTTGCTACCTTTTTAGAACGCCTTGCCATATGCACAACAGACAACACTACCGCATCATATATATTCCCGGAAAAATGTTTTGGATCAAACGGGCACCCGCGCCACATTGCCATAAATTATACCACAAAGTTATCTTACAAAGCGCGGTGATGTACCATATTACATATCCCAATTGGTTAATTATGTCTTAATCTCCACGAAACACACTGACGTACGTTATTGCGTCCTTGCATGCTGCTCTTCACTGCGTGTTGGCTGTGAACATGAGCTTACGGTTCCTTTACATTCCTCCTCATCCTTCGTTGGTATTTCACTTTACCGTAGTCCTACTTGAAGCTGTTGTTTCGCTGTACATTTGATTGTGCCGAAGCATAAGGTACCTATCAATAGTGCATGTGGGCGTTGTAACAGGCGCATGATACATTTATCAATAATTTGTTTCCAGATTGATACTGCCCGACCTTACTATTGACATATCATATTTCCGGAATATGGAGGCATAACAAGTAGTCCCATGCTCTCAATAATTACTGCTCAATATTACACCAAACCCTAGGACGTGTTCGAGGTCCAATGCCGGCAAAAGGCCAATGAAAATTATATGGGGAATTATCACGGGTACTGTTGCCGGCATCAAATGCAATTCACTAAAGTTCTCTTCCAGAAATTCGGTCAAATATGCAACATATTTCTTTTCTAAAACCTCCTCCACTGAAATACTGTTCATCCGGGTTGATCGGTGGGTAAATAGGCTCCAAATACAGAGGTAGAGGTATTCGGATTTATCCCCTAATCAAAATCACAGGATTACATAGATGCATGGCGGAAAAGGTACAATTGCAAATGCTGTCTAGCAGTAGATCGCTCATGGCCCGCTGGTGATGTCAGGGAATATGTTACTCTTTGTGAAGCCGCCTATCACACTTTTCACTGAAGAACTGGTAATTCAATTTTGCTTTTTATTCAATTAATTGCAGAGTAAATTGGGCCTAGATCTATGGTTTCATCAGTTTCTCAGTGATATCAAGGCTGATCTCTGCAATCTTGATCCCCCCACCAATCTCTGTTCGCTGAAACTGACCCGCCAGCATGGTTGAATAGATCACAAGCAGTCTTTGCCCATCCTGCAAAAGCCATCCCTTTTCACGGCATCGACTTGGAAAAGGGATTCCAAGAGCAACTAAATTTGGATGTGCGGGAGATATGCGCTTCAGCACATGCTTTGAGCCATATCCTCTCCGAAGAAAAAGGGGCCAGCATGTGCTACATGGATAGCAGAGACGGCACGGCAGCCCAGCACCCTCATGTGAAATCATGGCATGATGAGATGCAAGACGAGCAAAAACGGACTGTTGGAGGGGGAACGGGGCCTTGCCTGTATTACAGTGGGGTAGTGGAAGTAAAACTTTGGATGCCCAACCTCGACCTCCGCCACAGACATCCAGTTATCACCTCCGTCACATGACAGGGCGACACGTAGGCGTTTGCGACCCTGCAATGTCGTCCCGCCCAACATGCACCCAAGTCAATCGCTGCTCAGCTGTCCCTGCAGCCAATGTCGCAGGCACAGCACAAGGACCAGTCTACCCGGCCAACGCGCAGCTTTGCATGAGAGAGAGAGAGAGGGAGCTCTTTACGGTAGCCGGCCACATCATGGTCCATCATGAAGTGACTCGCTGCCCCAGCTGTGACAGTACCGCAGGCCAAGGTGCTCAACTGCAAGTGGCAGCGGCGGTGGCGCGGACAAGCGCATGCATACTAAGCAAGAACCAGCAGAAGGGCTGACGAGGGACGCATCGAAAACAGGCGCGGCATGCAGCGTCTGCCCAGACCTTGTTGATCGTCCGGATGCTGGTGACTGTGCCGTCCGACCAGTCATTGAAGGCTATCGCTAGCTCTCCTGACGCTAAGTTGATCATATTCACCTGATGCCACAAGCCCAGCCCGAGGGATGCCCTCAGCCACCACGCCATGCCAGCAACTGCAGGGATGCAGCCCTCAATTTTACCACAACGACCACTTGGGTTTCGCGGCGCCATTGCCCCGGCAGTCACTTGGCGTCTCACAAACAGGGTTACTATATCTCTCTCCTTACAGCTATGGTCACAACAGCAGCAAGCATTACTCCCCTCACAACCAGGGTCATCACAGAGCATCACGCATTTGTCCCCTCACAACCAGGGTCATCACAGTGAATTGAGCACACTTTTGTATGACACCTCGAATTCACCCTAATCGTTTCTATTATTGGGAGGAGCTCATGTATCGCACAGTTCCTTCAGCAGGGCTGATCTATGATTTACTGGAATGGCAATGGCATGTGAAAGGAGTCAAGAGGTGGACGGCGGAGGTTGGAGGGAGAGGCAGGGCCGTGCCTTGGCATTGGGATTACGCAGCGTGGTTGGCCTGGCGCGCCCCCATGTGCTTCCAGCATCCACTGAAGTGGCAGCATATATCAGACCCTTTTGTGTTCTGCATAGGCGCGTCCTCCCCACCCGCCCTCCTCACACCCTTTTCTGTTCTGCATAGGCGCCTCCTCCCCACACGCCCTCTTCACACCCTTTTGTGTTCTGCATAGGCGCTTCCTCCCCACGCGCTCGCTCGCAGCGCTTCGTGGAGCTGCTTTTGACACCTTAAAGTGCCACTGCCGTCGGCAGAAAGAAGGAATTCCGGAGTTAGAGGGCTGCGAGACGGACCCTTCTTCGCTATGCAGTGAATATGGCCTTTAACACCGGTGGTGGTTACACATGCGCACTGATCACGAGACCATGAGGGGGTGGGGCTGGGTCGCACTGTTGGGCTCCGGCTGGGGTGTGTACAGGGGGAGGGACTGGGAAAGGGTGGTCACCTGAAGTACTGGATGACGCTCTTGTCCTCCGGTTTGAGGCACACCGTGCCCTCGATCAGCCAGGTCTTCTTGCTCTGGCATCGCGTCAGACCACAGGGCGACGGCGTCAGCCGGGCGGGGGCAAGGTGGGTCGCAGGGCAGGCAAAGCGGGCCGTCCGCTAGGCTCCCAGCTCAGGTCATGGTCATACCCCCAGCCTCGTGCCAAGGGCCGCTGGCCTGGTCCGGGTGCTTCGAGCAGCGAGGCCGCGGTGGAAGTGGGCTGTGGCTGTGCTGCGGGTGCCAAGGGAGCGCGGCAAGGGGGCAGACGGGGCGCAGGCGAGAGACCACCGCCGCGAGAGCGCTGGAAGGTGTCGGATACCCGCCGCGGCGCGACAGAAACTGTGCAAGAAGGCGCCCCCCTGCCCCCGGGATAGTATGCAGCGGGTGGAGGCCGCGCCCAGCAGCTGTGTGTGACCGCAGCGCCGCGAGGTGTGCGCAGCTCCGGCAGTGGCTGGGGCTCTGTGCTGTGAGCAGTACAAAGCGCGTGGAAGCAGCGGCCGAGGGGCGCACAACTATCTCGCCCTTGGGCGCCCAGGAGCCGCCTCTGTCGTCGGACACTAGAACGCCCGCAGATCCCTTCCCCGATTTGTCCTTGCCGTCCAGCGTGCATGGCCCTGGCCCCGTAGCCCATCCTCACCCACCCTTCAATGCCCCAAACATCCGAGGCTCTCCCGGCTCCCCGTTCAGCAGGAAATGCCTACGGGAAAACCTCCTTGGATGCTTTCCCTTGTGCCAGCTGCCTCGCCAAGCGCACAGGTGGAGCTCAAGCCTCACCAGCCATATAAGCAGCTACTAAGCCGGCATATGTGGAGCAGCTATAGTGCAGCTGTAGTGCAGCTGTAGTGCAGGTATAGAATAGCCATATGACCAGGTATGGAGCTGGCACATGGGCAGCTGTAGAGCTGCCGTATAATCAGCTATAGAGACAGCAAATGAGCAGCCATGACGTCACCATACGTATTAGCAGCGCTCGGCATAGACTGGTGCCCGCTCCCGCGGGAGGAAGGCTGAGGGAGCGGAGAGACGCGGGGATGGGGATGCATGGGCAGGAAGAGATCCAAGTGGAGCTTGGGGCCAGCAGGGGGGAGAGAGTGTGCGTCAGGAAAGAAGGGGTTGGAAACGGGAGTGATCACGGGGTTAGGAGGGACGCGAGCCCATCTCAGGGCAGCTAGAGATGTAGAGGGACAAGGGGGGGAGGCGGGCATGCCTGGCCGCATCAGATCAGGAGGCTCCTGCAGCATCACCCCCCCCTCACGTCCCCGCCCCACAGTGAGCCACAATTCGCCGCGCCGCGACCCTCGAGATGGGCACCTCGTAACAGCGAGCTGGCAAGAGCAGAAGCTGTTACACACACACACCCAAGATCGGGCGGAGTCGGCCAGACGACCACACCCATGGCAGCAGTGTGATCCGCAGGATCTCAGGGCGGGCTCGAGGCACATGCGCCCCTGCACGCAGCATCGCATCCTCGAGGCTTGCAGGCACGGCGGCGGACGCCAGATGCGCGATGAACTCCCAGCGGCCGCGCGGCGGCCGCAGGAATCCTGCAACCCCAGGAATCCTGCAACCTGGTTTTGTGGGGGTCCCTGGTGACACGTCGCTCCCGAGGCTTTACAGCAGGCCGCATGCGTCAGCGGCCGCACGGTGATGCGGACGTGGCACACGGCTTTGCAGCAGGCATATCCAAGCAAGAGCTCAGCGGCCCATCAGATGTGTGTGAGGGCCCGTTCCGGAGCCGCACCAGCCAGAAGGGAAGCACCCATCGCTCCATGCCCTCACCCGTGCGTGTCACAATCATCTGCCTCCTCCCCCCCCCGCCGCGCCATCCACGCCCCTCTCAGCCAATGAGAGCCTCCCTGCGCCACCACCCATTCCCGAGGTGACAGGAAGCATGTGGGGGCATAGTTGGAGGTGACGGCCGGCATCGGATGGAGCCTGCCGCAAGATAGTGGCGCTACGAGAGAGGCTCCAGGGGGCTTTGAGTTGCAGTGCAGGCACAGCGCAAGATAGTGTGGCGCTACGAGAGAGGAGCGCCACTCCTGGATGACTCCACACTAGGAGTCATCCAGTGCCACTGCTCCCTCTGCCGATGAGGGGCGGGCATAAGGGGCGGGTGCACCTGGTTGGCGATGACTTTGGGGATGCCTCCTTTAGACGACTGCTTGTAGAGCGTGCTGGAGGGGCTCCAAGTGACCCCGTCACTGGTCCGGATGGCCTTGATGTCCCCCCCAGGACCCCATCGCGCCAGCCGGGTGTACCCCGTTCGCGAGTTCTTGGTCGAATACTGTTTTATCCCACACCCTCCCTCACCCCCGCCCCTTCTCCAATTCCCGAACATAAAAAGCTTGCCTTGAGTCGCTGGGCAGGCGGAGAAGTCTCGCTGGACAGGCGGCGGGAGGCGCTGGGCAGGCAGTGAGAGGTGCCGCCGAGGTGCGCGCCTGCAGGCACTGTGTGCTTTCGGTGTAGAAGAGCCACGTCATGTCGGCCACCTCGTCATAGAACAGCACGGGGCTCCACTGTGCGGCCCGCCATTCCTGTACAGCACGCACAGGCGCAAGCCTGAGAGCAAATGGAAGGCGAGGGCAGGAGGGGTTCCTCATGGCCGAATGTTTGGGGTGCAAGAGAATGAATGCCACGGGGGTACCTTCTGGTGGCTGTTGCGCATTGGCACCAGCTCGGAGTGCCCCACGAGGGGGAGAGTGCAGTTCATATCCCAGTCCCTTGCATTGCTCGAGTAGGCGCACTCCAGGTGCTGGTCCTGGATTTTGCCACATTCCTCAACTACATCTCATTCCCACCTCCTGGCGCATCCCAGCTGAGCACAGCCCCTATTCCACAGCATGATGGGGGCGCATCCCTGCTTCGCGATGGAGGCGCATCCCTGCTCCACGATGGGGGCGCATCCCTGCTTCACGATGGGGGCGCATCCCTGCTTCACGATGGGGGCGCATCCCTGCTTCACGATGGGGGCGCATCAGAACCTCTGTGCAGCATGTGGAAGGAGGAGAAGGAATCGCCACGCGGCATGGGCAGGCAGCGGCATGTTGTGTCATGAAGAATGCACGACACACGCGGCAGTGGGAGAGGCAGGACTCGCACCGACTGGCCCTCGTAGCTTGAAGAGGCTTGCCACACCGCGAGCCACGTGTAAGGGTACGCCGCCGTGGGGAGGCGTCCGAGCATTGCCATGTGCTGATACCGCATGTTCTTGGTATTCCTGCAATCCAAAGGGTCCCATCCGCCTCGCCCCTCTCGCCCCTCCACCTTTTGCAGAAGAGCAACCATTCCATGCTCGCTCCACACGCGCTGCTTATGACACACGCGCTGCTTATGACACATGCGCTGCTTATGACACACGCGCTGCTTATGACACATGCGCTGCTTATGACACACGCGCTGCTTATGACACACGCGCTGCTTATGACACACGCGCTGCTTATGACACATGCGCTGCTGTCACACATGCGCTGCTTATGACACACGCGCTGCTGTCACACATGCGCTGCTTGTGACAGGTGCCAAGCCTCTCGTGCCAATGTGCGAGAGCGGCGGCGTACTTCGAGATCCAGTTGGTTCGCGTCTGCAGCTGCTTGGAGCGCGTCAGCATGAGCTCCTGCAGCACGCCCTGCGGATGCTGGGACCTCCCCGAGGCCTCGCTGTCCCGCGCATCCCAGCACTGCTCCGTGGGGAAACTGGCAGCTGCAGCGCCCCAGGACGCGTTCTGCAGCTGCGCGTACACGCGCTCCACGTCCAGCACCTCCTCGCCTTCTTGGGCATCAAACTCCAGCTCCTCCAGCTCTTCCAAATCCAGCTCAAACTCCTGTGGCCCTCCCAGAGCTCCGTCCCCCCTTGCGTCACTCGCACCTCTCCGAGCAACTCCCGCAGGGGGACCCGCGCGGGGCAGGGCTTCCCACACCTGCCCCCTCCTCCTCTAACCCTGGAACACAGCTCCCCTGCTTTCGCGACATGCTTGAGCATTCAAGAGTTGCGATAGGCAAATGGGGCAAACTTTTATGATCATGTATGGCCTGAACTGAAAGCGTTATCGAGCAAGTGATAGTCGAGGGGCTGTAGTCGAGGGTGGATATGGTCTGTGATGGCGCTGCCTTGCATTTCTCAGCACCTCCTCGCATATTCCCCGCTCGGTGCACGTTTGGGCGCGGATCTTTGTCACGGGGCCTTGGTGTAGCAAGTCTTTATCAAGGCGGAGTTGGAGGGGGTAGGGGTATACCTCATCCTCGTCTGCCCCATCCCCACCTGTATCCTCGGCCAGCTCATCGTCCGCATCCTCTGCCTCTGCTGCTCCCTCCGTCTCCGTCGCGGTCTCTGCGTCTTCTGTTTCTCCAGGGTCGCTAACAGGAGGTGGGGTGAGTGGTGCATGCGGGTGGGGTGGGGTGAGCCTCCGTGCCAGGCGATGTACCCGATTGGACAGCACATCAGATCTCTCGGAGGCGGCATAGATGGTGGTCAGGTGCTTATTGGCAGGGGGAGATGGGAGGGGGCGTGTCGTTGGGGGGCGTAATCGTCTGGCGTGACTCTGCGAGCTGGAAGGGCTGGAGAGGGAGCTGGTGGATTCTTTTGGGGCCTTCTCAAGCTTATTCAAGCCCATCCCCGTGGAGGAGGGGTCGGTGGGCTGCAAGGAGTTCGGAGAAGAGGAGAGGAGAGTTTCAAGGGGTGGAGCGAAAGGGAGAGGAGGCGGAGGGGAAGGGTGGGGCGGAGAAGGAGGCGGAGGCGAGTTCTGGGGTGTTGCAGGAGGGGGATCTGCCGGGGTTGGCAGTTCCACCTCGACCACCCGGAGCCCCCCTCGCAGCCTTCTGACGTGGCTGGCGTACACCACCAGCACCCTGTTGCCCAGCTGCACCATCGAGGGTGACTGCGCCCCCCCTCCAAGCACCCTCCGGCAGGGTCAGACGGGTTGAGAAGCATGCAGAAGCGCTGCCTGCCTGAGCACGTTTCTCGCGCGCACCGGCTGCCGGGAAGCCGTCACAGCCTCCACCGGCTGCCGGGAAGCCGTCACAGCCTCCACCGGCAGCCAAGCTAGCCGCATATCATCAAGCCCTGCCACCCTCACACACGGGGGCAAGGCGGCTGCTGGCGTTCAAAGTTAGGGCTTTAGGAGGAAGGGGGAGGGATAATGGGCTGGTGTATGGGTCCCTACCAGCACAGGGGTCGACGGCGACGTGAGGATGTTGGACCATGTTCTCCCATTGATCGATTCATCCACTCGCAGCGTCCCGAGGGGCCCTCCGTAGCACGCCAGTAGCCGCCGCGGGTGTTCTCCCTCCATTTCCTCTGCCTCCATCACGTGCATCTGCGCCCCCAAGCTCACCAAAGCGCACGGGCACCACAGATGAAAGAGGCCCACGGCAAGGGAGGGAGGCGGCGCCGATGGGGGCAGCTCACTGGAAGGAAGGAGGCGCACTGGGAGGCAGTGGCAGAGGGCTTGGTGCCTCCCTTTTCATCAAAAACGCAGCTCATGCGCGTGAGGAAGGCAGCGGGGAAGTGGAGGAGTGGTCAGAAAAGGGATCACTTGTTGCGCATGCTCACTCACCGCGGCGTGCTGCACAACACCTTGGCAGGAGGTTGGGGCACCTCCGGCCATACCGCAGGTCCTTCCTCCGCCTACCTCAACGGGCTCCAGGGAGCTTCAGACGTGAGAGCTCTTGCGAAGGGGCGGGGCGAGGGAACATAAGCGTGACTACGTCGAGGGGCAAGCACCTTGGTATCAACTGAGGCTGCCGGCTTTTGGAAGGTGGTGATGCTCCACGTCTGCCCCTTCTCCCTGGCCTGGCTGAAGTGCATCGTATCCGCAGCGCCCACAGAGTGCAGCGCAGGGTGCATAATCATCCCGACACGGTCAGGGAATCTCGGGATCCTAAACACAGTCGCCTCCGCTCCCACTGCCTGGCCGTGCACCTTCTGCCACAGGGGTCCCTCCCACTTGCGTCCCCCGTTTGATGAGGTTAAAACTCCTGCGCCGTAGATCGCAGAATCCCTGGTGGGATCCCTCCCACAGCCGACTCCTGGAGCTGCCGGCTGCCGCCTGCATCACGGCCATCCCAGCCCCAACCATACATCTGCTTGTTCAGGAAAAGTTTGCTGATAGTGACTTATGCTCAGCCATCACTGCCTCCATATCTGTGCTTACCTCCCCGCGCCGCCCGGTCTGCCATATTTGTGATACAGTTTCCTTCCCCATCGCTACATCCGTGCTTGCCTCCCAAGCTGCCCGTCCTGCAATATTCTAGAGCTTGCGTTTCGACACTAGAGGGAAATTTTAGGGTTATCATAGCATTGTGATTTAACTTCCTCACGCATCGACCAGCCTGCCACATCCACCCTTGCCTCCCCCGCCACCCAGCCTGCCATATTCCACACGGAACAGAGAAGCTAAAAGAATAGGGTGGAAGCCACGTGTGCACGACGAGGAACTCCCAAGGTCCTGGGTAGTCATATACACTGGCGAGGACAGTAAGAATCGTACAAGAGCGTTGGTGTCCTTCTGACCTATCAAGTCAGAGAACAAGGAGAGATAGCGACAGGAGAGACCAGATGTTGTGAGGAGATTACCAGACAGGCAGGATCCAGACGGGATGCTCATCGCCTATTATCGGCGGGCCGGAAAGTGCGTAGGGGGCGGCCCCTGGACCCTGCAAGACGCGGAAAATATGGAGATGAGTTTCCCTGGTTTCGATACAATGAAGCGTTACCATAGGTAAGTATCAACCAGGATTTGGAAATGGCTCAGGACAAGGCCTTCGACCTCTTCGCAACGAGGATACTTAAGACGGTGCAAGGCATATTCTCAAAGAGCTACATCGTTCTGATCTGCTTGCTCAGGGCCTGAGAGTGCCGAAGCTTCGGAACACCTTACAGTGTGCTCACTCGTAGCCTTAACTCTAAGCTTAGGTTAACTTCGTTAGGACGACTGCGGCGATTCCTAGAGTGACCAGGCTCCACGAATCGCTAGCGGAGCACGAATAGCGCGACCTCAAACAAGCGGCCGTTACATAACAAATCTGCTTCCCCGCCTCCTCGAAGAAAGCTCCTGGCCTCATGATCCTGCTATCTTCCGAAGATCTTGGAACAAGCAAAGGACATGGGAGGGTGCACCTGCATCAAAAGCGCAGCTGGACGTGTCCAAGTGATCCCATCCTTCGACTTTGTGAACTTGATGTCTCCTCCGCGATGCCACTCTGCAGGCTTCTTAGCTGCAAACAAACGTGCACGCAGTTGCCTCACCTCCCCGCTATACCCACCTCGCTATCCCTCCTTTGCGGAGCGAAAATTGGACGTCATGGTTACTGTAGGCACAGCAAGGGTTACATTCAAAGCGTTGAGCAACAGACACCTGTCGCCTTAGGCAACGCTGACGGTTGAGTCACTTAAAGACGGTGATCCTGCCTCCGCACAGGAAGCGATAGAAAGTTGCTGGCACGAGTCTGAAGCACACCTTCACCGTGCAGGCCTTTGCACTTCACACTCTCCGAATAGAATATAAAGACGTATTCCTGCCGAAACCAACCCCCTGCATGGTAAGCACGATCCTTCACTGTGGTCTCGCGGATCTAAGTTGTATGTAAGCAGGGCTGATACAAGCGCAGCGGGTGTTAGCGTGGTTACGCACCCCAGCGTTGGCCACCACCGGATTCCAAACCGGTACGTTTCCGGTGTGCACAGGCAGAGTCTGGGGTGTTGTCCACTCAAGACCATCGTCCGAGAACGCGCATCTGATCAGCCAAATACCCAAATACGGCTTTGAGGCCAACACTGAAACAGCATCACTTTTGTATGTGGGAAGCCTGCGATATCTACTTTGGTGAAGTGATAAGAGAACAGTAACAGACTGGCAAGCCGATTAAAGCAGACTGCTATTGAAACATGCAAAATATATTAAAAAGATACATTTTAAAGACGCTGCACACGAGGACACCCGAGCAAAGTGTTCGTCCCGAAGGCAATATAAACGGACCTTGTTACACACACACCAAATTCCAGGCTAAAACCTATGTGCGATCAAGGAAACGCAGGTAGCTGTGCTGAAACTCTAGTGCGCTAGTCGAAACTTTCAAACAAGCGAAAAAACGAGAATATGGGGGGCAACATAGGAGCGAGCCTTGCAGCGTGTGCGGCTCTAAAGAGCTGACCGAGACTCAAAGCGCTAGAACCAGGGACGAAGTTACATTTTGTGCCAGCGCTGCGCAAACGTATTCAAGGGAAGTTTGTGCTAAGAGGCTCGGGAGACACCTAATTATTTGACCATCGCTGCTTTCTGCATGTGGAGAGTTCTGCCACGTCGTGATCAGGCGCCAAGGCGATCCCTTAGGCAACAGCGCGACGCTGGGTAAGTCCGCGTAGCCACCCACGGGCTCGTTCTTAACCACATACTTACTGCTCAAAACCTTAGAGTCCTGAAACAAGCAACACGCAGCCAACTCGCACATGAGATACACGGCGGGGTTAAAGAGAGGAAATTAAATCTGGAGCAAAGGTGACATTCCAAATTTCCCAGTAGCAGACTGCCTCGTGTTCAGAGGAGCAAAAAGGCCAAGCTGTTCAGAACGCAGGCATCAACGTATGAAGGGAAGAGAACGCAGAAGACAACAGCACTAATATCATCCGAATGTAAGGCGATCGCTATGAGAGAACATCTTCCTTGTGTGAACTTGAGGTGCGGCTGGCTATGGCTATAAAAACCTACCTGCACTATTTCAACACTTCTCGGTATTTCTGAAGGAGGAGGCCACCCCATGCCAATTTTCGAAACATGACGATCTTCAGAGCACTCTAGATGCCCTTGAAGGGCGGCCAGCAACTCCGCTTGAAGCTGCGCATATTGCACGCAATACACGGGAAAACGTGGTCAGCGTACTGTTCACGGGTTGAAGCCTCCTTCACACACAAAATCAAGACTAGCATCTTATCGACTGAAGAAAGACGAAGGCATGCATTCCAGTAACCACCAATTTCCAGTTTGTAGATTAAAACAACTGCAGCGACGCCGGTTGACAGCAAACCACTCCGGAGAGCCAACGAGGATTCCACGCTGGGCGAAAACACGAACCTTTTTACGTTGTGTTACGAAAGAGGCAACGTCCGGTGGAGAGCCAAAGTTTGAAGAATGCATGCTCCGCACAGAGCCCTCAGAAGCATTTGTGGTCGGACTCAGAGCAGCGAATAGGTGGGGGTGACGTGTGCTAGAGAAATGGGAAGGGTCTATCATGTGTGGAAGTATTTCATATTGCATTCTAAAGTGGACGAAGTCGGAGTGAGAAGCCCAGAATATTATCCTTAAAAGAGCTAGGGAAAAAATTACTGCGAAAAAACAAAATCTAAGAGAGTCCATAGTTAGATCGCTAGCGGAGACAATTTCCCTGACTGTTTCAGCTCATCAATGGAATTCGTTTACAAAATTTGCCCAAGTTGATGATTCTTATCAGGCGCACGCAAAAAAATTGCGAGATGAGTTGTATTAACAGCCCCGCATAGATTGGAATAGCGATATCGGCTCCAATATTCTTCCCGATCGACTTTTTAAAACCGGATCGAATAGGAACCCTCTCTCATGTATAGCTAACTAAAGAAGTCAACAGTTCGAAACGGGCTTACGCCAAAATATTCTATCGTCCCTACTAGCTAATGCCAATCACCCACCAGAATTCCTACGGTTTTCTTTCCTAATCATTGGATGTCATCGTTT
This sequence comes from Cymbomonas tetramitiformis, assembly GCA_001247695.2. NCBI lineage: Eukaryota > Viridiplantae > Chlorophyta > Pyramimonadophyceae > Pyramimonadales > Pyramimonadaceae > Cymbomonas > Cymbomonas tetramitiformis. The sequence continues at coordinate 16,221 of LGRX02018308.1, forward strand.
TCAGTTCAGCTTTAAACAGTAGGAAAGTCCAGAAAGCACACGCTGCGTGGATAAATTTTCTGCAACTCCGACTGATGTGAGAAAGTTTTTAATTTCTTGAGCTTCCGTTCCTCTCTTCGACTTCGTATGTCCACGATGTGTTTATGTCATCGTCTCTTCGTATGTGAATGTCAAATGTCATCGCGATCGTCTCTTCGTGTCACATGTCATGTTATGCCACACCGACAGTATGCATTCCGACGGTCAGGGAATATCCTAGGAACATGCCAATTTTTTATCTAGATTCGACGCGCAAATACCCGCACCCTTATAGAAAGGATGATCTGACTATATATTTGTAACGGGTAAATATATAGACAGTGAAACACAGAAAACACGCAGGGCCGGGTGCTCGGAACGGTGATAACATAAAACTGAAGAGTTAGCAATAACGGAGGCTAACTAGCAGGTCACGGATCGGTGTCACGGCTATGGGTGTCACATGTCACACACACGGCGAGGGGTGAAACAGGGAGAAGCAGGCCCCCATACAGTGGGGGGGAAATCAGCTTCCCCGTGACACCACCTCACCCCGAAGGTGTGAGTGGACATCCCGAAGCAAGCAAACCCTAAAACCTAAACCCAATGTCACTTAATGTCAGAGTTCAAGGGACCATTGCAGCTAGCTAACAGCTGGCAAGATGCGGCGTCACCCTGCAAGATAATTGCGGCTAAGGTCTAGACTAGTTCACTCAACATGTCGGTTGCGATGTGGCCGCGTATTCACTAAGTGGTGGCGGCGGTCTCCTCGAAGATGTCGAGGGGCATCCAGACGACGAATCAACCAACTCCTGTGCGGTGCCAAAGCCAAAAGTAGCCTGGCACCACCAGAGCGAACGCGTCGATGAGAAGGGGTTGGGGATGTGGAAGGTGAAAAATGCGGTAAGGGAACGTGATCGAGGTCATGGGGAGGAACTCGAAAGGGATGATGGAGAGGGGCGAAGTGGGCGTGGCAACATCACCACACACCACTAGATGGTGAAGGGGTGGGGTGCAAGGCGAGGGCGAAGGGAGCGGAGGGACGAAGTCGAAGGAGTCAAAGCACTCGTTGCTGATGGCGAACGCGATGGACTCGAGCTTGGTGCTTGGTGTGTAAGCACCACCAGGCACCACCAGACCACAATCAAAGGGAAGATGTTGTCGTCGAAGCAAGTCCAGTGCAGACCGAACTGCGGCCATGCGCGCACGCTGGCGTAGCGAGGCCATGATCTCTGCGGCTGCAAAATCTGGAAGGCGCGTCGATAGGGTTTCGTGGGTGAAAGGTAATTCCCCGAAAAATTAACCAAATCAAGCGATGGAGAAGTCAAATTGGGGTGAAATTTGACGAGGAAGACGGAGGTCAAGTCAAAAACGCCGTACGGTAACTCGTATTCACTCCAGAAGGGGTGCTGCTGGTCAGAAAGTTGAGTGGACGTTTGGGTCGATGGCGATAATAATAATAATAATAAAACATTTACGCTAGCAAAGGGGACAAAGTCCTGGGAGTGCGGTATCCCTGCAAAGCAGGCTAGTGAAAACACCAGGGGCTACTCCCTCTGCTATAGCGCGCCCACAAAGGGGCTCAACCCACTTTTCAGCAGGGTGACATCTAGAGAAAAAGCTAGGTGCAAAGCAAAAAACTCTAGAAGATGGAGAAGCAGCCATGGCCGGGTGAGTGGAGGGGTGGCTGAATCTGAGCGGTGGGGAGGGAAGTCGAAGAATTAAGGGGGTATTTGGAGACGTTGAGGAAGGGGGTCAAGGTGGGCGGGGGAGGAGAGGGGGTGGGGGGAGGGGAGGGGGGGAGGGCCCCTCCCCTAGGGACAGAGAACCATCTTATATTGCAAGACTTTTGAAAAATTATTGCAGGAGGGTTTGAAGAAAGTCGTTTGATTGTTGCACAGCTTCTGTTTCTGTCATGGTCTCACTGCCCAGGATGTCAACTGTATGCGGGTCAGTGTTCAAGGTGGTGGTGGTGTTTAACAGAAACACGTCTCGCCTATTTTTGGTGTGTTGTCTACAGATTCTTGAAAGTTTTTTAAGGAGAGGTTTAATCTTGCCACGGGGAACACCTATCGTGTTGAGGACAGTACCAAAAAGAGGAGGGAGGTACCCCATGAGTGTAAGAACTTTGGGCCATTTCACGGTGCTTATGAAGGGCTTGGAATTTGCATTGGTGATTGTCGTGTCATGGTGACCACCATAATAATGCTCAGCACCATTCTGATGATAGGGGGGGTCTTGAGTGGGCCATGGGCACAGCGAAGAAGGAAGTACTTTGTCACTTTCGTTCAGAACTTCATTCCAAATATCAGGGCTGACTCCGGTGTATTCTAGCCTCTTCTCCGTGACTCTGGACTTAGGAAGGACATTGAGGAACCATCTGGCAATCTTTTTCTGTGTAGGCCTCCAGTCAAAGGCTGGTTGAGTATCACTGGGTGCACTGTCTATAGCTATGATAACGACATCCGAAAAATCATCCTTATAGCATCCGCCACCTGGGAGAACGTAGGGGTCATCACCCGTCCAATAACCATGTGGGATAAATGGAATAGTGTTATGCGGGAATCTGAAAACAAGTTTAAAACCTTTATCAAACCATCTTTTTTGGTTTTTGGGAGACAGCGGGAGAATCCATGTTCCTGAAAATCCAGGGACGGTGTTGGCCGCTTTATGTCCCATTTCCAAGGTAGTCATAACCAAGGCGTGGTATCGATATTTCGATATATCGATATATCGATATATCGAAATATTGATATCGATTGATATTATTTTTGGTGCATATCGAAATATTGAATATTGATCGATCGGACGGGCGAAAATATCGTTATTGATCAATATCGTGAATGGAAATATCGATATTGATCAATACCGAGACGGCAAATATTGATATTGATCGATATGACGGCGAGAAATCGCCATATCGATATATTGATATATTGAACGGGAGCGTTGACAGGGTGGCAAATTTTTGCTTCGATCCCGAGATAGCTGTTTTGCTGCCCATTATTGGTCATTTAAACATTTATCCACCCCCAATCCCCCCCCCATCGATTCTGCGATTGCCGTTTCGTTTCCCATGATTGGTCCTTTCTCCCTACCTCTTATGGTCGGTCTCGTAGGATACGCATATGTAATCTTTGTAATGGGCCTAGTGACCGCTGACCAGCACATAATCCTCATTTCCAATTTTCCATCATGGGCAAACGCGGTCGTGGCAAGCGCCCATTACGGGCCGCAGAAGATGTACTGCTTTGCCAGGGGAAGGGTCCAGTGAAACGAACGCAACTGCATGCCTTTGACCTTCAGAAGGTACCATTCAGCATTCATTGATGGCAGCTCTAAACATTGAGTAAATTATTACTCAAATCAACATACTTTGTCTTGCTTGCTTGCCTGTTCAGTAATTGAGTAAATTGACATTGGCTAGTATCAATATATCAATATATTGATATATTGTGAGAACGGGTAACATATTGATATTGATTGATATTCCCGCTTAGAATATTGATATTGATTGATATTCAACCTTGGAATATTGATATTGATTGATATACGGCTGGAATATATTGATATTGATCAATACCCTTAGCCGATATATTGATATTGATCAATATGATTTTTGCGATATCGGAAAAATATCAATACGCCAAAAATACTTCGATACCACGCCCTGGTCATAACCGCCGAAGATTTGCCCTTATCCTTCCCATCAAAGGGGGGATTTCCGTAAACGATTCTGCCAATACCTGTTAACGGGTCCACGTAGGCATCCCAAGCGAGACCATCAAAGCCGATTTTCCCATGATGGCAGAAGGGCCTGAGAGCTTTTTTCATTCTAGTGGTGGGTATGCATCTTCTCGAGTAAATTCTAGGGTGGGCATTTAGTGGGTTGGAGAAAAGTTCACAGCCGTTTTTGTCAAGGTTTGTGTCATCCACCAAAATATCTAAGAGGCTTCTTCTTATTGCGTAGCAGTTTTTAGGGTCTCCCGATTCAAACTTACATGCATTGAGTGCTTCATGAATATCGTGTGCCCTATTCGAGTACTCCGCAAGTGAGCATGGGACTGCTTTGTTGGAAAGGCGGTGCCAAGCCAAAAGTTTCCAAAACTCTTTCTTTTGGACATATTGGAGTTCGGGATATTTAATTGTTCCCGTAACATGGTCAATTTCGGGCTTTGCGGTCACAGCAATGGTATTCTTTTTTGAACTTGATGGACGGTACATGCTAGCTTCCGGGAGAGCGTGTAAGTATAATTCCTCATTCATTTCCTGTCTTAGGTCAGCAAGTGGAAAAAGTTTCGATGGCTGTGGTTTGATGTACGTATGTGGTACCTTTTCCAGGGTTTAGTAGTTGCGAGAACAGGTGTTCCGCTCGGGTAAAACAAACTGGCTAAGCTCCCATAATCAGTCCGGCCGAGTGCTTTTATCATGCATCTCGGAAACCCGGATAATACGAAGTGATGACTGACAGTACAGTACTACTGTACTGTCATCCTAGCTACTAGCGGAGTCACGGTTCCGATCAGAGACGGGTCAGGCTAGGGGCTATCAGAGCCCATAATAATAACCCTGAACCTAAAGTCCAGCACACCACCCGGAGCTGTGACGTAGCTAATAGGGCTAGGCAAGCGGAGCTAACTAAATAGATAACAAACAGCATTCTACTGGAAACAGATATACTTCTAGCTGGGTGCCCGGGGACTTGTCCCGGCACAACCCACCACTGCGGCTAAGGCTAATCACACCTCCAGGGATTGAAATTAGCAGACTCTAGCCACTGCAAAGCTGGTCGGCAGAGCCGAGTTCAGCAGACGGATTCCAAGGCAGGAAAGCATCCGAAGAAAGTTGAGATGAAACATCATAAGTGTTGACACCACCAGACCCAAGTGGGTCAGGCGGATCCCGGAGTGGAGTGGCAAAACCTTCAAGTTGCAGAGCCGCTGAGGTCGATTGAGAAAAGAACGGTTCCACATCCCGCGGCGGCATCGACGAACCAGTAGTAATCACGGACGGGCAAAAGGAATCCAGTAATGCACCACCGGGATGAACCGCATCGTAGCCGTAGGTGGCTCCGGGCTCAACCAGGCCCCTGACACCACCGCCGACCACGAGTGTCGGCATCGCCGTAGCACTGAACAGAAACGTAGCCACCATGAAAAGAGTGAGCGCAAATTCTCCGATGCCAAATGGCCTGGAGCCTCTGGGGACTCCGAACCGCCGAAATGCCGCAGCCGCCGGCGGTGCACCCCCTTCAACTTCAGTCAGGCAGACATCAGGAGGGTAGTTGGAGCCCTCTCCATCGTCATCGGAGTCACACACTTCAACAGGCTCAGGGTCAATGTCAAGCCAGTCAGGGTGGACAGTGTTGAATGTTTTGAATGAATTGTCAGCAGAAGCCATCGGGCCGAGAGCCAGAGAGGCAGACGGCGGCACGAAGGCGGCACTGCTGACCTCATGCAAGCCAATCGTCCTACCATGCACGGGTGCAGAGGCCTTCGGCAGCAGCTGCTTGCTGGCAGTCGGCTCAGCGACACCACCAGCAAGCGGACCGCTGACCTCAGCAAATGCAACACGGCCAATGGAAAGATGCTCAGCAGGTGCAGTCTCAGCAGAGGCAGCAGCATCCTTGAACTGCTGCAGAGCCGTAGGCTCTGGAGCAAAGGAATGCGCAGACAGCTCACAGATTTCAGGTTGCCCCACAAGAGCACACAAGTGCTCCATGGACCCCTCATCCCCAGCGTCATAGTACCGCTGAAAACGAAGGGCAAGCACGTCGGAGTCATAAGACTCGACGGCTTGGCAGTAGGACGCCGAAATGGACATCGGGTGAGTGTCCTTGTGAGGACACTCACTCAGCCAATGCTTTCGACCCAACGGCGCGGCACTTCTCGTGCCTGCACGTTGGGACAAAGGTGCCAGACCGCTTGTCAAAAGCCACCTCCGAAGAGGCGGAATGAGCAAGCGGTTGCACTCCAGGTCGGTGGAAGCCGCGCGGAGCGTGTTTCCCATGAGGTGGCTTGGAGCCACCCTTCTTAAGGGAATCCACATCCCGCTGCAACTTGACCAACTGAGAACTGAGCCGCTCGATGGCCGAAGCCAGGCCAGTGTCAGTGGTGCAAGATGCTACGGACACGGGGCGCCCCGCAGTGCGCTTGCCCGAGAGCCGCCCGCAGCGGTACTGCTCGCGCACGCGCGCCTGCAGGGTGAGCAGACTCACAGCCGCACGCTGGTCAGCTCGAGCAAACGAGTCAACCAGCGTGGCGTAAGCCGGTCCAGACAGGGCAGAGAGGAATTGCCTTTTAACAGCGTCTTCGGGCAGCGTCTGCAGACGCTGCGCATCCCGAAGACAACTGTTAAAAAGACGAATGCCAGAGTCAGGGTCACTTTCATCCGAAATTCTCACGTCAAGCAGCTCAGTCAGAGACTCGAACGGAGTCGAATCATCAGCGAGCATACGCACCACCTCGAGGGTGGCACGTTTGCCATCAGCAGGAACATCGGCCCCAGAAGCCTCCACCCAATTACGGGCAGGAGACCCTGGCGCAGTCAGCAGCAACAGCACAGAATACAACAGCTCATTTGCAGCAGTCATGACAGGGACATCGGCAGCAGACAGCTCAAACAGGGGTGCAAGTGCCTGCGACTGCAGCGTGAAAAGCTGCTGAATGTCAGGGTTATGACCGATGACATATGTGTCATACATGTCATACGTGTCATACATGTCATACATGTCATACCATGTCATGTCATGTCATGTCATATATTATTATGACAGTCGGTCGTGTCATATATTATTATGACAGTCGACAGTATGGTCGATCATGACTGTACAGGTCGAGTCGCGTCATACATTTATGACAGTCGTCAGTACGGTCGACTATGACATGTACAGTCATACCATTTGTCATTCACTCACCTTGAGTGACACCTGTCATCGAGAGGCCAGGTTGTGGCATCGAGATGACAAAGCAAGATGAAGTCTTGAAGAACCGAAAGTGTTCGGAGAAAACTCATCTTTGCTTCTAGCATGTTCTGAACAAGCATGCGAGTATCATATGGCTTATTCGTTCAGCCGATACTGATTGTTCAACCAATGCCTTGGGTTCACAACCCAATTGTGGTGGCATCTATGAGATGCGGGGCATTGCGTAAAATGAGGTAGCGTTGGGCTACAGCAGTCACTTCTGAAGAAGCACTGCACTCATATCCACACAGACGCTGCGTGAGCTATTAACGTTCCATAATAGCCTCGCTATATATCATATATCATATCTCCAGTTTTTCATCAGGCCTTCCAAGGTGGAGTTGTTCGTTAGATCTATAGATTTTATCGGACATCACATATCTGAAGCAGGGCCGCTCCGTTTGCATTAAAACAAGCCCCTTTGTTCGTTTTTTATCGAAATCGGGCTCCCCATCACCGCCTAGGATCCTCCAAAGTAGCTTAAGGAGGGGAGGAAGAGTTGGGTGCACTATATTAGGCCGAGAATCGTTCGAATATAATTCGTTATAATCGTGGGATCATCGATCGCGCAAAGGCGACGACGGCTAGCGCAAATAATCCGTAACGTAGACTTCGGATGCTTTGAATCGTCTAGCACATACATGATAACGTGTGGATCAATCAGTAATCCAGCGTAGGATTGTATCGCGAAAACGCTCTTCATTGAACCTTGGAACGTCACTCAACGATACGATTTCCGAAAAGGTGGGCTACATCCTAAGGACTGTATCCCTACGTTTCTGGACGCGTGCAATACATCGTATTGAACACATATTGCAGGCATATTGCACGCGTATTGACAATAAATGTTCAATACAATAAAAAATGTTACAATATGTGTGCAATATGCCTGCAAGCGCTCCAACATGTGTGCAACATAGTATTAGAATGAGCCCTCACGTATTGGAGACATATTGAAGTTCTGATGCAGAGAGTTATTTCAATATGCCTTCAACATATGTGTAGTATAGGGTTGGAGACATGCACCATGCATGTCGCAAACACTATGAAGGCATGTTGCAGACATATTGCCCATATTGTATACATATTGTATACATATTGTAAGTCAACATTCAATATGTTGGATACACACTGCGGACCTACTGCATACGTATTGAACATGTAAATTCAATATGTTGTATATATATTGTGGACCTATTGAATATGTATTGAAACGGAACATTCAGTATGTTGGATACATACTGCGGACATATTGCATACGTATTGAACATGTAAATTCAATATGTTGTATATATATTGTGGACCTATTGAATATGTATTGAAACGGTACATTTAGTATATTGGATACATACTGCGGACCTATTGCATACATATTGAACATGAAAATTCAATATGCTGTATATATATTGCGGACATATTGCATATATATTGAAACGGAACATTCAGTATGTTGGATACATACTACGGACCTATTGTATACGTATTGAACATGCAAATTCAATATGTTGTATATATACTGTGGACATATTGCATATGTATTGAAATAAAAGTTGCCTATGTTGGATATATATTATAGACCTATAGCATACATATTGCACATTTGCAACATGCAGTGTGTTCACTATGTTTCCACTATGCGTATGCTATGCGAGATAAACACAATAAGAATAGTAGGGAACACTCGAGCATCTTTACTACGATTAACATGTATCTAGCTAGGCAGAAAGGAATACGAATGGGACTATCAAATTTTATCATACCAACGAATACACAAAACAATGTTCTACTCGTGCACTTTCTATTTACAATACGCAAAATGATGTTCTACTCGTGCACTTTCTATTTACAAGATGCCAACCTAAAATCAATGTATTCATCTAGAACGCTTGACGGGATGCTTGAAGTTGACGTTGTACTCGAGGCGGTCGATTTTCTCCATCTCGCTTCGCTCCAAAACAACCGATCTAAAATGGAAAGTAAAGAGCCAACACTTAGTAAAAAAGCGGAAACGCACAAAAGAATATTCTATTGAAAACATAAAGGACTTATCAACCTAGAATGTTTGAAGGGATGCTTGAAGTTGACGTTGTACTCGAGGCGGTCGATTTCCTCCATTTCGCCCTCCTCGAAAACAGCCAATCTGAAAAGGAAAGTAAAGAGCCAACACTAGTAAAAAGCGGAAAAGCACAAAATAAACCTTTATTGAAAACATAATTAACAACCGAGCAACCTCAAATAAATGCGAATATGAACGCGAGATGAAAACCTAATATGACTTCGCCACGCGAACGTTTTCAGCGGATCTGAAAAACGAAACCAACCAACTAACGTTTAGTAAAGAAGAAAGAAATTAGCAGTCGTCAACGAAAGAAGCAAAGGAAAGTAAAAGGGGGATGTGGAGTGAGTTGGATTTGAACCAACTATATCGAGTGCAAAGGACTCGCGGGAATTTCCCGTTCACTCCTAGTCAAAGTTTCACGCATGCCAAGTATGAGCGCGCGAAGCACACACAAAATAATACACACGCATAACCAAAACATGCACTGCAAACCAGTGCCATATTGCAACCTGTGAGAATTAAAACTATCACAGCACGCAACTCACTGGTGAGGCTGCTGCAACACTGCTGACGGCGAACTGTGAAGAGTGCAATAACGTGAGTTTGAACTTGACCGTTCAGAAAATTCGAAGTGCTCAAAAACTTTCCCTGCCGTTCAGAAGTCACATCGGATCGACTCGTCATCGTCATGCGAGCACGATCGACGATGACGACGATGATGACGATGCGATGCGATGCGATGTCTCAGACTCTCAGTGACATTGCATAAGGAATTATTAGGAAAGACTACTGTACCTTCATCGAAATCAATCCATTGTAATAGTGTAGTGGTTGAGCGTTGATCTCGCACCCTTGAGGTGATGGGTTCGAGTCCCAGTGAAGGGTTTTTCCAGACCATATTTTGGGCCATTTCGGGGGGACTTCTTGAGTATTTTGGGGGTACTTTTTGAGTTACGATTTCGGCCGTTCGATTCACGAACGAGGGGTGCAGATTCTCCTAAAAATTAAAATTCCAAAATTGTTTCCCCGAAAATCGTTCAATCTGTTCAATACTACTGCAATACGTGAGGGCTCATTCTAATACGTTAGCGATTGCAGGCGTATTGAAATGGCGTATTGGAGATGGGTCGAAAAAGTGCCAAGTCAGTTTTGCGAAGATCCGTCTGACGTGGCACTGGCAAAGCTGACATCAGCAGTTTTCAATACATCTCCAATACGCCATTTCAATACGCCTGCAATCGCTAACGTATTAGAATGAGCCCTCACGTATTGAAGTAGTATTGAACAGATTCTCCTCTAAAAAGTTTTTTAAATTTTTGTAAAGGTCAATATGCGTGCAACCGCGTGCAACCGCCTGCAGAGCTCAAGGCAGGGATCACTTCAATACGTGAGGGCTCACTTCAATACGTGAGGGCTCACTTCAATACGTGAGGGCTCACTTCAATACGTGAGGGCTCAAGACCTTGAGCCCTGCCTTTAGCCCCCCCTTTCAGTATGCTGCGGAAGTGTTGAAGTGAGCCCTAAAAAAGTTGAAAAAACATGTTCTTCAATTCTGGTGAGACTTGTTATATGGACTCAGGAGCTATATTTTGCGACATAGCTTGTGTGCGTTTTTTGTGGGGGGGGTCCGAAAACCTACTTTTGGGTTATTGCTTTACTTGAAAGTTCCTTCAGCATATCGTCAATATGTCCGCAGTATATGTCCAACATATTACAGCATAGTTGCAGTACATTTTCGAAGGGTGATGGGCGTGGTAAAGGGGACTTCAATGCAGTATGGTCCGAGGAGATCAAATTGTTCATGGTGAAAAGCGACCTCGCCATGAACGATCCCCTCAATCATCATCACCAAGTGATGCGGAGCGACATCGAACCGGCTTGCCTTCGGCTAGAGCCGCCGCCCTCGTCCAAGGGAAGGCGGCCCCCCCCGTACAACAATCTTCGTTAGCCAAGCGCGCGATGAGAAATCCCGCGCAAGGCGGGTGCTTAGCCGATCGAGAGCCGATCAAACCTTCCAATGCTCAGGAGGGTACATCGCTCAAACCCCCTCCCAATATCAAGCTCATATTCCCGGAAGATTGGAGTACCGCGGAAGGCTTCCGCGACCCGGAGTATGAAACGATTACGAAGAAGGAACGCCTTTCGGCGTGGATTGCGCCTCCACATCTTCCAATATCTACGAGGGAACTGGAGTTGTCCGCGAGGTAGCACCCTTTCACTTTCTTCTCGACGTCGAGGTTGTGTCTTTCTTGCTTCACAGGACTCTTTGCTACATGTATGCAACATGGTTACCATATGTTGCATACATATTATTGAGATTATATTGTAGGGATCCTGGAACACATTGCAGGAAAGTCGATCCGCACTATGTGGAAGTGGACACGGTATGGCATCATAAGTGGCTGCCAACGCGACTGCTCCCGCACGATTTCTCCAGATTGGCGCACGATTTATCTCCAGACAATACCGCGTGGCCGACTTGGTTACCACCTTCCGACATCTTGGAGCTAGAACCGGCAACGGTAACCTTTAAGGGGAAATCGTTTCGACTTGTTCCACCGGTGCCTAATTGCTTGCAACGGATTGTCGAAAGGATTCGTGGCATGCAAGAGGCAAGGTAAGGGACTCTCGCGGGGCATGATTTCCCTCCCACCATTCATCACGTGGCTCGCTGCAATAGTGCTGCAGTACGCTATCGTGATGGTTGCAGCATGTTGATGGGATGTTGAAAACATGTTGGGAGGATATTGTGCAGAGATGCGGGCGAGGCGCCCCCCGAGGCGCACGAGGCCCAAAGCAAGGAGTCCCCCCCGCCGCCCAATGCTGAGGCACCCACGAGCCCTCCACTAGCCGGCGGGAGTGCAAGGTAAGGGACTCTCGTGGGGCATGGTTTCCCTCCCACCATTCCTCACGTGGCTCGCCGCAATAGTGCTGCAGCGCGCTATCGTGATGGTTGCAGCATGTTGATGGGATGTTCAACACATGTTGGGACGATATTGTGCAGAGATGCGGGCGAGGCGCCCCCCGAGGCGCACGAGGGGAGAGCTTCATGATCACGAGGCCCAAAGCAAGGAGTCCCCCCCGCCGCCCAATGCTGAGGCACCCACGAGCCCTCCACTAGCCGGCGGGAGTGCAAGGTAAGGGATTGTTTGCAGCATGTTCGCAACATGCATCAACATGCCTGCAACATACCACATTTATGTTGTATTACTTGTGCACGTGCCATGCAGGGCCGCCGGAGAACTACACGCATGAGTTTGTCAAGCGAATGGGCGAAATACACGAGGCACTTTCCAAATCAGGTTGGTCGAAAGCGGACATGGCGGAACGTTTCTCGGCCACCGGATTCAAGTTGCCCGCCGCATTCGCAAGGTTGTCGTACTTTAACTTGGCGTTGGATTGGCTCTATGATCCTATGCACGAAATCATGAACTTGGGAAACAGGCTTGCAACAACGCTGCTTGGGCTGGATTTCAACGAGGCCGCGCGCAAATTTGCCGAGGAGGAGGGCCTGCACCCAGAATGGGGGCAAACGGAGTGGGTGCAGAATTCGAAAGGTGAGTTTTGTATTAGTGCAACATTTCTGTAATTGTGTTCAATATGTCATACATGTGTTGACGGTATACGGCAACACGGACAGGGGAACCGCATGAGGTGTACAAAATGACAAACGGTCCATGGGGGATCCCGCCGCGTCCGAAGGCTTCGACCACCTTACGTTCTCGGGAAACAGCACTCGCCTTCTTGAAGGAGTTGCGGGGAGTCACCCGGTGGGGCGATGGGCATAAGCATTTGTTGCGCACCTCAACCGCCTCCAACGGCGCAAAATACGCAAAGCACCTCAAGGCGCATGCGGCTTTGAAGGCTTTCGAGTCCAAGTTGTTGGCGGTATTGTCCTCTTGGCCTCGCGATGATGGTGAAGTCGACAATGCGCTGCAGGACATTGTGTCCAAACTGACTATCATCATACGGGAATGCACTGCGCATTCCATAGAACCTCGGGTACGTATTCAATGTTGGTGTGATATGAGTTCCACATGTCACAGGTATGTTGAATATATGTTACAAACGTATTGATTCGTACGTGCAGGATATGGAGTATTTGAGAGAGCAGACCAGACTTTTCTTTGAGGACTTGGAAGCGAATGGTCCTCCACAGTGGCTTGCAATCAACACCCATAAAATCTGGCACTGGGCCGATCTGCTCCTGCGATTCGGACCTGTGCGTGAATGGTGGATGTATGCCTTCGAGTCCATGAATGGCAAGCTAGCTAGGAGGTGGGTGAAGAACAATGCGTTCCCCGTGGCAAGCATCATGAACGGCTATCTAAGGTTGAAAACCTTGCGCTCCCTACGAGGCATCCTGACCATGCTTTTGAACCGAGAAAGAGCTACTGCCGGCCGTGTCCCGCGGGCCTTGATGGCGGGCCCCGCTCCCGGCATCGTGGTCACTACCTTCGGGGAGAAGGGCAAGCCATTGGAGCTAACGTCCTTGGAGATTGACCAACTGACCCGCTGGATGCGAGCGAGTATTCCCGCTTACCGAAAGCTTTTTCAACAACATGCTGAGTACGACCTGTTCCGGCGGAGGCGCAACCTGCAAGCTCGCACGCATGTACTATCTGTAGTATACCTGCAACATATTGTCAACTTGTTTCTGTATGTCTATCATATATTGTAAGTATACTAAGAATATGTTGTCATCACAGGGAGAATGCCGCGCGCTCTAAACAAGCACTGCGGTACCGACAAGAGGTGGGTGTTGTGCCCGCGATCGCGTTCGGTCCATTGGAGGACCCTGAAGGATGGCTTGGTCGTCAATACACGGCTTACGAGAAGTCGCTCATGATGGGTCCCGAACCCATGTGTTCCAAGTACAACAAGGTGATCATCGGCGGTGTCTTCTATCGCACTAGAGACGGGGACAAAGGGAAAGTGACAACCCAGTGTTTCGTCCGCGCATCCTTCCCCAAGAATGATGCCGATGCCGATGACGAGTGGGAGGACAGGTACGACCTCAACCACCAGTTTGCATGCTTCTTTGCCTTTTCGTATATCTCTGCAACATATATGCAATACGTCCCCAACATATTGAGGGCATGTTGTACGTATATTACAAAAACATTGAACATTTCGTGCGCAGGTATGGTATCATCAACGCCATTCTGCGGGTTAGCATTGGCGGTGTGCTCTACACTTTTTTAAAGTGTGATTGGCTACCCGTGCCCACGGAAGCTCAGATCGCAAGCTTCAAGCTGAAGAACTCCATCCTCGGCGTGGACAAGGTGTCCAAGGCTTACTACACCTTCAACCCATGGGACACCTCCAAGTACACTATGGACAACCGAGAGCCCTACCTACTGGCCAATCAAGTCCAAGCGCAAGTAGTGATAGTCAAACACCCCTGCATGGATTCAGCGGTGATACTTGATACGAGCGACCGCAATATGGAGAAACTTGCACTCGTTGATAGGCCCGTAGGTAGTGATGGTCACTTTGACACATGCGGGAAGTGTAGAGTCGGTGGCGAGCTCCTTCTGTGTGAGAGGGCAGGCTGCAAAGAGGCTATGCACGTGCGATGCGCAGGGCTCACCGACATCCCCACTGGAATGTGGTACTGCAGAAAGTGTGATGACGCATAGTAGTGCCTTTGTACACATTTGATATACCTGTAATATACCAGATACGTATTGCAGCTATATTGTAAGTATTATGCAATATGTGAGCAGCAGGGGGGTCTTACCCCTTTACCCCATGCAGTCATGTGTTGCATAATTCACTCTGATTGTAGACATATTGCACATGTACTAAAGATATTCTGCATGAGGGAATGTTTCAATATGTGTTCAACACATATATTGCAAACGTGTTGAATGATTCATCTGATTGTAGACATATTGCACATGTATTGAACGATTCCTTATGCGTGAATGTTTCAACATGTGTTCAACACATGTTCAATACGTGTGTTGCAGGCGGTTGCAGACATATTGAACACCCCTCCAATCGTTTTGCCTTATTTCAATACATCGGGGCCCCAATTCAAAAAGCCCCCCAGAACCGACTTCTGCGATACGCGTCCAAATGCCGTGAAAACTTGTCCCCATAACGCTAGACCCTTCCTTAGATGATACCAAGTGCTAGTGGGTGAGTCTGGCACCATTTGGGTGCCCATGCTAGCATACTCATTTTCGCTGTGTCCAGGCTGATCGCGGTTCAATAGTTTGGCCAATATGTTACACGTGTATTGGAATATCCAGATATTAGCATACCGTCTTCAATATGCCTCCAATATGCCTCCAATACGTGTTCAACACGTGTATTGAACCCGTCTAGAAACGTAGGGTATGGCTAAATGCCTAAGGTGAGGGACTAAAGTGGACTCAGTTCCCCCCAATAACCTAAAAACACCATGAGGGACGCCTCAAATCGGTGTAAGAAGACTGGTACCAGCAAGAAACAACAACAACAAAGACATCAAAGACATATACAAAGGTATGCCCGTTGTGAGGACACAACTCTCTTAAGAGGGGAGATCTGTCAGGGTTATGACCGATGACATATGTGTCATACATGTCATACGTGTCATACCTGTCATACCATGTCATGTCATGTCATGTCATATATTATTATGACAGTCGGTCGTGTCATATATTATTATGACAGTCGACAGTATGGTCGATCATGACTGTACAGGTCGAGTCGCGTCATACATTTATGACAGTCGTCAGTACGGTCGACTATGACATGTACAGTCATACCATTTGTCATTCACTCACCTTGAGTGACACCTGTCATCGAGAGGCCAGGTTGTGGCATCGAGATGACAAAGCAAGATGAAGTCTTGAAGAACCGAAAGTGTTCGGAGAAAACTCATCTTTGCTTCTAGCATGTTCTGAACAAGCATGCGAGTATCATATGGCTTATTCGTTCAGCCGATACTGATTGTTCAACCAATGCCTTGGGTTCACAACCCAATTGTGGTGGCATCTATGAGATGCGGGGCATTGCGTAAAATGAGGTAGCGTTGGGCTACAGCAGTCACTTCTGAAGAAGCACTGCACTCATATCCACACAGACGCTGCGTGAGCTATTAACGTTCCATAATAGCCTCGCTATATATCATATATCATATCGCTTCCAAGCGAACCCTTATCACTGAATCTCGGAAACCAGCTGCGAAAAAATGTCCGAAGCCGACGATTCATTCCCATGAAATTTTGCTGCTTTGTCTCCCAGAACTTTAGTGGCTGCTGTCTTTGCGCACTGAACATCGAATGAGTCCTTCCGTAACCGCTGAACGAGCGTTGCAGCCGCAGCCGATTCGTCAGCCGAAGCCAAATGCGGCGTTGTAGGGGTAGCCGAATTCAGTGCCCCAACGTCATCGAAAATAGTCGCTAACTTACGCGCTCTAGCGCGTGTACGTGGTCTAGGCGTTGTGTCCATTTTTAAAATGACGGTGAGATGGGATTGCGGGCTAGCGGTGCGACAGTAATGGAGAATCTCGCAGCGGCCATGTCCTGCAGGAGCCTCAGCAAGCAACAGCACAATCAAGCAGGTCATGAGCCAAGTGGCTAACCGTGGGAGCGACCCACAAAACGCGGAGTGTCCTGCCCGCTGATCAAACGGAACGTAAAGTATAACCATACTCAGCGACGATACTCTGCCGAATAAATGCCGAAAAAAACTGATCTCCACTTCAAAGGTAGGCCATACTGCGGAGAGAAGACCACTGTCTAAGGGGGCGCCCACCCCATCTCTGTGTCAAAACTTAGCCAATCATGGCAACAGCTCGGCGCTGTGCCATCAGAATTACTAGGGAAGTGGTGACGCGCATAACCTGCGAGAACAGGTGTTCCGCTCGGGTAAAACAAACTGGCTAAGCTCCCATAATCAGTCCGGCCGAGTGCTTTTATCATGCATCTCGGAAACCCGGATAATACGAAGTGATGACTGACAGTACAGTACTACTGTACTGTCATCCTAGCTACTAGCGGAGTCACGGTTCCGATCAGAGACGGGTCAGGCTAGGGGCTATCAGAGCCCATAATAATAACCCTGAACCTAAAGTCCAGCAGTAGTTTAGGCTTTTCTGAGATTTCTTCAGCGACGATTTTCCTTAGTTCGCTATCTTGGGTTGCTCTAAGACTATACAAACTATTATTATGTCCTGGGCATTCAAGTTGGATGTGTTCAAAGGTGCATTTTGTATTCTGTTGGCAGTAGGGGCAGTTTTCAGTCCCGCTTTTCCCCAGTTTAAATAAGCGTGCTGGAGAGGCTTGAAGACCCAGGAGTTCTCTACTTCTAGAAGCGGTGAAAGCTTTAGGTGTTATTTTGGAAATATCTTTTGTGGGGGCGGTGTTATTCTCGTTGAGCATTCTCAGGTACTTCCCTTGGGACTGTAGAGTTCTCCAATTATGATAGTGTGAGAGTCGTTGAATTCTTCTGATGTGACTACGGATATCGCCTAAAATAGGGACCTCAAAAAAGAATAATGAGAAGGGTAGTTCCTCGGCAGGGTCGTAGCGGGAGATGTCTAAACAGCCCCCTCTGAATGAGGCTCTTTTAGCAGTACGGTCCACTCTGTCATGGACTTTGTCATTATTGTGACCCCTAATCCATTTAAGGATGATTTTACTGTGGTCTCCTTCACTGTAAAAGCCAAGTTCTTCTAGCAATAGGCGAACAGCCTGCACATCTTTGCGATTAGCTTCACGTAGTTTGTCCCGAGCACTCATGGACCTGCCATCCTTTGTTACCGCGGATATTGCTGCCATGGAGTCAATGGCATGTACCATTGGAGTAATGGATTTGAGGAGTTTCTCTTTTTGTTCTGTGAGTAGAAATCGCAGTCCCGCAATTTCAGCAGATGTGCTACTCGGGTTTTGGATATCTTCCTTGATAAGGAGCCCCGATGCGGAGAAAGTTCTTGAGGGGGGGATATTCATCTTCCGTACAAGTGGCATCCCGTTGTCAAAGTTTTTTATGGCATATGCTGCCCCACTGCATGCTGTTTTCTTTCCAGCAAATAGAGAACCATCGCTTGCCATATCATAATCTTCCATTTGTTTGCTCTTTTCGGCGTTGGGGGTGGATTCTTCTTCCGAGTCGCTAGGGCAGCTGTATTCACTTTCTTCCTCCGCAGTTTTGTTTTTCATTCTGGCAATAATGGTTTCATACTGTCTGTCTGAGATGTAATCATAGTGTGAGTTAATATCACTGACTGTAGCAAGGACAGAAGAGGGCGGGTCCATATGGTCATTATATTCGAAAATAGAACCTGCTGGAATTAGGATGCAACCGTCATTGGTGATGCTATATTCAAAGTCGGCGATAACGTAACTTCCCGCAAAATTAACGGAATCGGACGATGTAGGGGTCAAATTAGGGTAAATGATGAGAAGTGAGATTCTCTGGCTGGTGGGGGATATATATATATATAGTCAGATATATATCTATCACAGAACGTGCAGTCAGTCAGTGAACACTCGCTTTCGGAATACTAAGATGATAACATAAAATACTTTAGGGGTTTTATGCATCTGTGTTCCGAGCTACCGAGACGCATGCTACGTGTGACACGGCTCTCCGAAGGAGGACAGCAGGAGACAGGCCCCCCCCACTTTATAGTGGGGGGGTAAATCGGTCTACCCGTGACACCACCTCCTCCAGAAGGAGAGAGGTGGAAATAGGGAGCAGTGTCAATAGGCCTGCCGGCCATCCCACAGCAAGAAATCTAAGGAGCCTTTTTCAACTCAGCTAGAGGGGCATCCGCCGGCGCTAGTTCATGCTGCTTAGATTGAAACAGAGCAGGGCTACACAGAATTGTCTAGTGAATCAGGGTTTGGGCTCTGGAGCAGGCGGCGGCGACGTTCTCGATGACAGAGGACGTCGAGCGTAAGGAAGACGATGTTCAGCCAATGCCCGTGCGGTGCCAAGGCCAAAAGCGGCCTGGCACCACCAGAGCGAATGCACCGACGAAGAAAGGGTGAGGAGGTGGAAGGTGGAAAATGTGGTGAAGGGATGTGGTCGAGCTCATGGGAAAAGGCTTGAAAGGGATGATGGTGAAGGGTGAAGTGGGCGTGACAACACCACCAGACACCACCAGATGGTGACCAAGGGGTGCACAAGGTGAAGGTGAGGGAAGGGGAGGGATGAGGTCGAAATAGTCAAAGCACTCGTTGTCGATGGTGAGCGCGATGGACTCGAGCTTGGTGTCTGGTGCGCAAACACCACCAGACACCACCAGACCATAGCCAATGGTAGGATGTTGCCGATGTACTCGAAGAGTAATCAACGCTGAACGAACAGCGGCCATACGTGCACGCTGAGGTCCAGTAGACATGGTCGCTGACCACTGACCGCTGACTGCAGAATCCGCGAACCCAAAGCTAGGGTTCCCAAGCGAAAAGCTAACTTCTCGTAAAATTAAGCAAATTGCTGGATTCAGTGACCCGTAGGCCATAACTATTCTGACTCCCGTTAGCTGTACCAGTACTCGTACAGTACTAGGTGACAGATCCCTAGGTCACAGACACCTTATATTCGTTTATCTCTATAATCAGTTTACACTTGTATGAAAACGATTCAGTGACCGCCCCGATATAATACGTTATATTATATCTCACAGGTTATGGGGTATTACCCCGCTTTTATCACTGCTGACTTTGCCATGATTGGCTAAGCTTTTCCGCTTGGCGGGGCGTTGGGGCCTCGCGAGGTGTTGAATTGGCCACTTTAGGGCGCGCGGTTTGCGCTATGTTGCGGTGAGATTGCGTGTTGGGACTTTCGGCAACTTCTTCGAGTGTCCGCGTTGGATTTTGTTTTAGACTGAGCTTGATCACCTTTGTCAACAACTCCTTGGCCGCCGCGTATTCGACTTCGTTGATTTTGTTCGACCCCTTCTTCTCCTCACTCCGCAACTGCATTACGGTCGCCCGCCACCTTACAATTTGACACTCGCCTTTTCCCCAACCCCCCTCCTATAGGAATTTATTCTGATGACTTCATCCTCAGTTGGAACACCGGCCATGGGCGCTAGGATGCGCCTAGATTCAATTTTTGCTAGGAACGTGGGTGCTCGCTACAAGAGCACCCCGCAGTCAGCGAATGTTGCACTCGCTGCTGCTGACAGGACGCGCAGCAATGCCGTTTTGCAATCGTCTTGGGACATTGACGTTGTGAAAACGATTCAGTGACCGCCCGATATAATACGTTATATTATATCTCACACAAATCGAACGATGAAAGGGTCAAATTGGGGTAGATTTTTGCGAGGAAAACGCCGGTGAGGTCAAAATAGTCGTACGGTAAGCCAACTTTGCTGCAGGAGAAGCGCTGCTGGCCAGAAAGTCAAAAAGGTTGCGGTAAAGCGGCATTTCGGTCGTTGATGCCGGAGCGGTAAAGCGACATCTCGGTAATCATGTCGGGGCGGTAGTCGGTGTAGTTCGACGAGACTCTCGGTGTCGGTAATCGGTAAGGGTAAAATCGGTGATGCAGTAGCGGTAGTCGGTGAAGTTCGACGAGACTTGCGGTAGTCGGTACGTTCGACGAGACGGAAATTAGAATCCCAAAAGAAACAATGCCACCA